>ML317385.1:0-78390 GCA_005239505.1 Nicotiana paniculata
TATATATATGTATATGGGATATGGGAAAGGGTATGGCGTTATATACACACCACCACCTGATCAGCTGGTATGGAAGTTGTACATTTTCTCGTTTCGTTTGCATCATATGGATCATTCCAAAAAGAAAGAAGGGATTTTCTTAACATACCTAAACCGATCCTCTTGGCAATCCTTTTGACACACTCCAATTGCGACAAAACACGTAATGACGAATCGAAGTAGGGAAGAATCCGAATGATATTCTTGAGAAAGATTTCACCGTACTCCTTTAGAATCACAAAATCCTGTTGCTATTGTATTAAATAGCCTTCGTGTGAGTTGTTGAAGCAATTACAGTAACTCATGTTGCCATTTAGATTAGATGTAAGAATTTACCCATTTGAAACTTAATGAAATATTCATGTAGAAATCCAACTAATATTGAAAGCAATTCATGTATGTCATGGCAGATCCATTTTCTTTCCTCAAAATGAATGAAGGAATTTGAAAGGCTCCTTATTATAGTGGTGTGGGCCCCTTTGATAGGGGTTACTTGGCAAAAGACTTTCCCAACAATTGACACCTTTTATGTGAACTTAGTAGTCACCATTTCCCTAAGGCAAGGGAAACCACGTTAAGTGTCCTTAATCTTTATCCCAAGAATTTTAATTTCTTAGCTAATATTCCCACCAAAATCATTAAGTACCCAATTATCCACATAATCAAGAATTATCTCAAATTACTTAAAATACTACTCACTTTAGCATACCTTATACACCTTACTTATCATAGTCATGTGGTACTTTGATGGCATTAGTCCATAAATACCGGGTATTATAGCTTGGACCGTATTTTATCCTAAATTGACAAACTTCGACGAAACTCATTTTCTTCGATTCGCTTACCCTTTCACCTTTATGAATTTGCTTATCACTTGTTTGAAATAGCATAATACTTATAATCCCATAATAATCTCATTCCCGAACTTATGTCGATTAATATTACGATGAAGCTTTAACGTATGAAAATACGGGATGTAACACTCTGATCTGAATCTTGATGCTTGGTATCTGCAGGTGCTAGCTCATTCTTCTTCAGCTTTTCAGATCAGTACGGGACAAGCTTGTAGATTGATTCATGTTTATATTAGTCCACATATTTTCTCCACCTCTACATTTTGGTTTTAACTCTCTTCTTTTCTTTCTTTTATTCCAGACTGAGACTTCTTCTTTTGGTCGTCTCAAATCTTGCGCCTCAAGGTATAACCTGCTCAGGCATCAAAAAAGATGAACACAATTTTTCTGCCCCAGTTTTCACTAGGAAAATTTTGTGAGTTAGTGCGACGAAATTCTATACTACTTCATTATTGAAAGCGATAAAAGGGGCATGAGTGGTGTACCCGGAATAGACGTAGACTAGGGAGTGGAGACCCTATGTCTTAAAATAAAATCAATTAGGGATTGGAGACCCTATGTTGGAAAATCATCAGGTTATACTGGCATCAACTAGGGAGTAGAGGCCCTATGTCGGAAAATCATCAGGTTATGCTGGCATCAACTAGGGAGTGGAGACCCTATGTTGGAAAATCATCAAGTTATGCTGGCATAAAATAGGGAGTGGAGACCATATGTTGGAAAATCATCAGTTTATGTTGGCATCAACTAGGGAATAAAGACCATATGTTGGACAGTCATCAGGTTTTGCTGGCATCAACTAGGGAGTGGAGACCCTATATTGGAAAGTCATCAGGTTATGCTGGCATCGACTAGAGAGTGGAGACCCTATGTTGGAATATCATCAGGTTATGCTGGCATCAACTAGGGAGTGGAGACCCTATGTTGGAAAGTCATCAGGTTATGATGGCATCAACTAGGGAGTGGAGACCATATCTTGGTAAGTAATCAGGTTATACTGGCATCAACTAGGGAGTGGAGACCCTATGTTGGAAAGTCATCAGGTTATGCTGGCATCAACTAGGGAGTGGAGACCCTATGTTGGAAAGTCATCAGGTTATGCTGGCATCAACTAGGGAGTGGAGACATATTTTGGAAAGTCATCACGCAGCTAGGGATTGGATACCCTATACTACCATGGTTTTGAATTATTTTCAACATCATTTCTTCTTTTTCCTTCTTTTTTATTTTCAGAGAGTGAGTAAATGCGGGAAAGAATTTTGGAGGACACTTCCCTTTTGAAGTTGTTATTGCAAAGCTGTTTCTAGCCCTTGCACAATTTCTTTTTGGTTGCACATGCTTCTTGCAAGGTTGATTTAGGGTTGCACATGTTTCCTGTTTTTCAAACAAAGAACAATTCGTCAGTTTGAAACGGTGGTTGTTTTTGTGGCCTTGATATTTTGGTCACTTGATCTCGGCCCAGCCTCTTTGATGAAGATCTCAATTGCTTGCTTGCTCCCTGAGGAACGATTTCATTTCTAGCCCTTGAGATCTTGACTTTTCCAAAACTTTTCCAGGACGGTTAATCACGCAGGATTTAACCTTCTTTAACTTTATTTTTCCTTTATGGCATTTGACTTTGATTTCCTTTCCTTTAAAGAATTCTTGATTTCAAAATATCGGCCATCATGGCCAGTCGAAATCGACTAGATGCACCTGCCGAGGCTGGGCGCTTTCTCAAAAAATTGGCTCGTGTCAAAAATAAACCTTGTAAATCGATCTTTCCATCTTTTCTTTTCCTTAATTTGTAGAAAAAATTAGACCGAAAGGGATTCAAACAAAAACAAACAATGAAATGGACAAAATGAGCTTAGACGAGAGGTATCCCTTTCGGGTAAAGGAAACGAGGACCAATCTGGAGTGTATGCAGACTTTGATGAACCTGAAATACCTTCTGGACGGGATGCCTGATCTGTGTAAACCGTCCAACTCTCAGAAATTCATCATAACTTATAACTCAAGATTGAGAAACCTTGCCAAGGACTGTGTCAATGTCAGTGACTGATGATCCTCTTTTTTCAATCAGTAGTGCCCCTTGCGGGTTTTCACCAGCTAACCTCTCTCATTTCTCTGCTCACCATTGCCTTATAGAGCTATTTGCAAGTTTTCACTAAAAAGACTCTCATTTTCAATTTCTTTGCTTACCATCGCCTCACAGTGCCCGTATGGGTTTTCACCAATAAGACTCTCTTATTTTATTTCTCTCATTTGGTTGTATCAGACCCAAATAACTGTATCCTCCAATTTTGGACAAATTTATCGATTGATCGAAAGGACTTGAACATGATTGGGGTAATAAGAATTTGGATTTAACTACAACTCCGGAACCTTTCAGGCGAAACCATCGCTGGACCATTATAACCTTTGCCCCAGTTTCAACTTGAGGAAATGTGGAATTTTATTTTGATGTGGATGAACCCCAGAGTGAGGCTTCCTACGTATCCTTTTGGGATCAAGTCGAACGTAGTTCAAGGAAACTTTTTTTTTTGGTATATGACTTTCAGGTTCCAAAGAGGGTGATCAAAGAAGAGTAACCGGCTCAAAAGGTTTGCCAAGGGTTGATAGTATTTGAGTAACGAGAATGAAAGTATTCGTCATCCCAATCGGAGAGTATTAAGACTGCGAAAGGGGTTAAACATAATACCTTTTGACCGCATCCGCATTGACAGCTATTTCAGGATCATTTCCTTCAATGTCTCCTAAGTATAATGCCCCTTTCGACAACAGTTTTCTTATAAACATTATTTTGATAGAAAGCTCTAAATTTTCTATCGTGTTTAAAGGTTATTTGAGTCTTTCCCGTTTTGTTTGATTCATTTTGATAGAAAGCCCTAAATTTTCTGGGGTCAGTCTATGAGTGTGAGTTTACTTGCGATAATATTTACATGTTCTAAAATGACTACTTTACTTTCATGTATACTCTGTGATTTCTAGTGTTATTTGCTTGCCGTTAGGGTTTTCTGATGTTTCTTATTCTGTCTATTCTACTAAATCTCTAATGATTCCTATGAGAATCCCTAATTTGCGTGATTAGGGTTCCTGACTCTGCTTAATATGTGTTATTCCAGTACCGTTTTACCATTTTGAATCTCTGAATAATTGTGATTAGTACTTTATTGATTTTTTACACAATATTCTAATTTCGAGTATTTCTCTTATGTGTGTGATATTCTCCTTGATTGGTACTGATTCCATGTGATTAGGACCTCATTAGAGGATTCTCTTACTGTCTTCCGGAATTAAACTGTGTCCTGCCTTATTCATATGAATAAGGCTGTCAAATTGATTCACTTATGAACTTTCCTTAATTAGGATATTCTACATCTAGTCTTAATCACATGCTATATACTTTTACTACTTCTTATATGATAACATCATCTTTTTAGTGATTTCTTTCCTTGTTTATTACTGTCGATTGTCGTTTGAACCATGACTCCTTAATTCAAGGAAGTCTTAACATTAATTTGATCCTAATTGATGTTTACTTCTATAATTATGCTAAACTAGTACTCGTTACCGTATTCTCTTCCTATTCTCAAAACTATTTATACTCTACTCTCTCATTAGCATAAGACACGTACAAAAATACTGTTCTGAACTCTCTTACACACACACATATTCTCTCTTGTTATTCTTGCTGGTTATTTGCTATTCTCAGTCAGCCGCAAGCCAAGACTGAGTATTATACACTCTATTGCTCTTCACTCTGCACTTATTCTCCTTTAACTGGTATGTTTTCAGTTTAACTTAAAGCTTCAAAACAACATGTTTCTTTTGGTATTGCAGTTCCTTCTATTTCTACTATGCTTTTACTTATGGTTCTGTTGTGTACCCTGTAATTAGCATGTCTACTTTCACTTTACTAGTATGATTGTTAAGCTGTCCTATCCTCCCTTAGATTCAGCGTGTTATCTCCCCTAGCACCCCCTTCAATTTGATTATGTTAGTTTCTGGCCTGAACCTCTTTATGAAGAAACTTTTTCTGTGGTTGTTCACTGCTGTAATACCTTAGTACTTCTCTGGTGCTAACTTGTATGCAAATCTATACCTGTGTGTGTCACACTTGTGAGTGTTAAACTGATTTGGTTCTTGTTTCTTGCTCTATGTGTTCTGTTCTGGTCCTGAGACTCTGATTGCCTTACCTTCTTCCCTTTCATATTGTTTTCACTGAGTAACACTCTTCTATTGTTCTTCAATACTTATTTCAAACAAGTTATTTTCTGAAACTGTTTTTCAACTCAGCTCTCTCAAAACTATGTCAAGCACTCTCACATATACTCCTAGAAGTCTAGGTTCTGCCCATTTAATGTGTGACTGCTTTGGGATCCCTATGCGATCCCTCTGAACTCTGACATATTAGAGCTGGCCCTTCCACACTGCACTTAATCAGTATGGTTATGGAAATATGGGTGTGAGCACTGGCCGTGATCCTTTGAGATCCTTAGGGAACTCTGAGACACCCAGATTATATGAAAGGATGTGAAACACCTGCTGCATTGAGAATTCTGGAGATCTTGGGCCTATTGGTAGGCTCCCTATAGTGTAACTTCTTATTTTTCTTATTCACCTCTGTAATTTAATAATTATTTGTAAACAACTATTGGGGATGGATAGTGAAAAGGGAAAAATGGTAGTTACGCATGTTATAAATATTAAAGGGTAGAAACCATGCTATTAGGTCTACATTCCTTATTTGCGCAATAGAAACCATGTTTAGGATCAACATGTGCAAAGCATATCATGCATTAGAAATTATGCTATTTAGGCTTTATGAACACTGTTTCAGCATCTTGTGTCAGTACTGTTATTCATCACTTAGAAAATTCTAGGATAGGGTAAATAATGTTAATAATTGGTATCTTCTGCAATCATGTTTCATATTTCTATGCGCACTTAGAAATCCTGTCCCTATGATAACACTAACAAACTGTACTCTTGCATATTCTGAAATCATGCATAATGCTGTGAGCATTTAGAAATCCTACTTAGAATTCTGCATATGCATCATTCTGCATCCCTACATGTGCATTAGATACCATGTTTTAGGATTTCATTCATACTCTCTTAACAACACCTAGTCTAACTACTGGTGCATGTAAAAGGTATAAAACACTTCACTCAGTTTCTNAGCAACAATTCTGTGTTCTGAAACCTAGAATATCATGTGTAGGTAATAATTTGTAACAATCCCTCTAACAGTTAAGATAATTAGTATACATTGTCCCCCGCCTAGGATAGTCTTAGGTAATCATCCATAAAGAAATAAAACCAGAACTGTCCTTTGTGATTCGTGTTCAACTGTCAGCATGTTTAAAACCAATAGGCAAGCTTGATTAAGACTTCCTGTCTGAGTTGTGCAATAAATCTGTCTTTGTGTTATCACTTAGATACCATGCTTAAGATCTGAACCTGAATCTGGACCTTAATTGTGTATGATTCATGCTATTTATGTGTACTATGTGTGGAGGTACTTGAGCCTTTTCCTGTTTGTATGTTTATCCCCCTTAATTGCAGTCATATATGTTTCTTGTTTGTCGCTAAGTGTTTTTCCTTTAAACCTGAGGGTCTGACTAGAATCTCCCTTTAGGATAGGAGTCGTAATTTCCTCCGGGACTGATAGGAAGGGACGGGTCACAACATGCAATAGAGGTCGAGACAAACACTCGATTTAGCTACTTTCACGAGGTGGGAAAGGGTAGAATATGGATATGATGACTGGTGCGCTAATACCACGTGTAGCCCCTCTTCGAGGAGTGATTACCTGGTATTGCATTGATGTGATTCATATAATTATAAACTTAGGATACCCTTTATATTCTTAGATTGTAATCCTTTCAAAATCTAACCTTCTTTACTATTTTCAAACACCTGCATGCTTAAGACTTAAATCCCCTCTTATTTGAGCCTTTATTTGTTTGTTTTCTAAGCCGTACAAATTCACAAAATTTATTTGGCCGGGAACCACATTTGCGGATCCTGAGGGGTGCCTAACACATTCCCCTTAGGATAATTTCAAGCCCTTACCCTAACTCTGGTTAACAACGTAGTTTTAAATGAACCTCTTTGGTGTCCTAACGCACCTTCAAAAATCATTTGGTGGAGACTCTCAAAAACACAAACCCCTTTCCCAAAAGGAAAGAGTTGTCTCAACCGAATGTCATAAACCCGATCTCCGCGAGGAAAGGGGGGGGGGCGACACCTCCCTAGAAAACTCATGACCTCTTTCTTGGTTTTCGGAGGTGGTAGATCTCGGATAGATTTTATCTTTGTTGGATATAACTCAATACCCCTCTGACTGACTATAAACCCTAAGAGTTTTCCAGATGGAACTCAGAATGCACATTTAGTTGGGTTCAATTTCAAGTCATACCTGCGCAGACGCTCAAAGAATTTTCTCAGATCTCGCACATGGTCTTCTTGTCTTCTGGATTTAATGATCACGTCATCTACGTATACCTTAAAATCTATGTGCATCAGGTCATGGAAGATAGCGGTCATAGCTCTCATGTAAGTTGCCCAGGCGTTTTTCAGACCGAATAGCATGACCCTGTAATAGTAAGTTCCCCACGGTGTACTGAACTCTATCTTTTCTGCATTTTTTTCATCCATCAAGACTTGGTGATACCCAGCATAACAATCCACAAAAGACTGTATCTCATGTTTGGAACAATTGTCGACAAGAATGTGGATGTTTGGTAACGGAAAGTTGTCCTTGGGACTTGATTTGTTCAAATCTCTGTAGTCAACACACACTCGGATCTTCCCGTCCTTCTTGGTTACTGGAACCACATTGGCCAACTATGTGGTGTATCGGACTACTCGAATTATACCAGCTTTTAATTGTTTGGCAACCTCTTCTTTGATCTTATCTCTGATGTTTGTTTTGAATTTTCTTTGCTTTTGTTTGACAGGTGGACAGCCGGGATAAGTTGGAAACTTATGTACCACTAAATCTACACTTAGTCATGGAATATCATCATAAGACCATGCAAACACGTCTTTAAATTCAAACAAAAGTTTAATCAATGCATCTCTAGTTTTTTCCTCAGCGTGAATGTTTATCATTGTATCTCTAATGTCTTCTGAAATGCCCAAATTAACTGGATCAGTTTCATTTAGGTTTTCCTTAGGCTTATTCTCAAATTGTTCTAATTCTCGGTTTATTTCCCAAAAGCCTCATCTTCATCATATTCTTGTTCTTGATTCATTATTTCACAGTTAGACAGTTAGGATCTGGGCATGAAGTCTGCAAGCATGTCATGTTATTTAAGTCCGCATTATTAGAAATGAAAATAGAAAGATAAGAAAAATAGCAAAAAATCAGAAAGAATAAAAGAAGATTCATTGACGATGAAATATTGATTTCATTTCATTGAATTTGAAGATACGAGGGTTTACATTGAAAGGAAATGAAAAAAAAATTAAAATAATTCGGGTTACACCCTGAAATAACTTGGAATGCAGAAAAGATGGCAAGACTGAACTAAATAACTTGTTGGCAGTCAAGGTGACGGGCTCTGTGACGCCCTGTATACCTCGAGCCCTTTCCTGGGCTTGTAACCATGTTTGATCATTTCACTAGCAACCATGATTGATGTGTTTGACAAGTAGGGTTGAGGACATGGGGTTCCTTCTTCGCACTGGTCGGCGACCACAATTTCAAAGGCTTGGTAGACGATGTGCTCACTTCCCACTCTAGCCTCCAAACATGGGACTGACAGGTCCCTGTAAATGGACTGTTCATCCGCTCTATGGACAACTATTTCTTGGTTTTCATGTTCGAACTTGACCATTTGATGAAGAGTGTTGTATCCAATTCTTTTCCTCATATTTTTCAAATATATATACTTTCAAAATAGTACATATGCATCATCATTTGATTTATAATCATACACAAGTACTTTTTATAATTTTCCATAAATTTTTAAAGGCTTTAAACCAATTTATTTCTGCATTTATTATATAAATATCCAATAATCACCCTCCAAATTATTTTTATGATGATTTTCATCTAAATTTATCATTTATATCAATATGATATTTTAAATATTTTCAGTGCATTTGTTATAATTACATTTGCATTTTTTTGGCTAAATTGCATATTTTTGCAATAATAGCCCATACGCATACATAATTACATTATTTTTGCAGAAATTAAATTTTTATATTTTTAAAATGTTAAGTAATTATTTTAAATACTTTTTAGGTACAAATGATATTTTGTTATTTATTTATTACTTTTCTAAATTATTTATTTGATTAAAATTGGGTATTTAAAATCTAGCCCTAAATTCCTCCTATTTTCGGACCTAAAACTACCCAATACACTAGCCCAATACCCCTTACACTAGTCCAATTAACTCTGGCCCAAGACCAATTAGCCCAATCTCATACCCGGTCGCGACCCGTTTAAACCACCCGACCCAAAACCCTTTTAAATCATGGTCGTTGATGTCTGAGATCAACAACCCACGTTACACCCTTCCCTTTAATTACACCCAAAACCCTAACCCTAATCATTCCTCACCGCCCCTCCTCCCTTAAATCCTCTCATCTCTCATCTCACAAACCTTAGTCGCCGTCTCTCTCAACCCCTCCAAATCCGGCCCTAAAATGGAATCAACCATTGATTCTCTTGCCTTATTTACCTCCTCACTAGTGATTACTTGTATTTGGTTTTAACTAGTTGCTTTCCTAACATGGAAAGAAAATCTCATCAAAATCGATCCAAATCAGTTCAAATCTCTGATTTCTATGATTATTCTTTTTATGTCCATGATCTATTCTTTTTAAGTACGAATATTTTCCATATCTGTTGATGATTCATACCTACCCTAAATTAGGGTTTTCAAACCCCTTTCAATCGAACCAAAATGGGTTTGAATTTCTAATTTTTAATGATATTATGTCTTTATTCATCCTATTCTGTGTGAAGTTTTCTTTATTTGTATATCTTGCTGATTTTACACTTTCCCTAAAATTAGGGTTCGGACTTTTCCCTTTTCCTTACTGATTCTAATGAATCTTTCCGTTTCTGTATTTGATTACTCTTTCCTTATGTTTCCCTAAGTTTACTTTAGTATTTGCCTTAAATTTGATTCTGAACGATTTTGTGTTTGGTATTATATGTGTTTCCCTAATTTACTGAATCTTTGATTGGTGACATAAAATTGCTTCTAATTGATTCCGTAATATTTTCTTTCTATCCTACTTGCATCCTAATGATTTGTTTTCTATGTCTATGTGTTAATTTTTACCACTATATAAACCCTTCCCCCATTCCCTTTAGAGGACCCCTTTTTTTCTGAACTCACTATAGCCTTACTAGATCTAAAGCTTTACCCTGATTTGAATTCTATATTCTGACTTTGACCGGCTGGAAGACAAGTCCATTAGTTCTGAATTTTCTACTCAGAATACTGTGGACTTCTATTATTTTCTGCATTTTCGCTTAACTGGTGAGTCACTTGACTTCTGCAATTTCATTCTTACATATCTCTGATTTTCATATGTTATTACTACTGAATCCATGGTTCAATATGATTTTGAGTGATGTTTAGGCATTGCTTTATCAACTCTGTATGTCTTAGTCTCTTTAACACTTAACTGCTCCTAATGTTACTAGTTCTAAAAGTTATCTGAACTTTCTTAAGGTTTATTCAGTTAGTGTATTGACTCCTGAATGCCTATGAACATGTTTACTCACTTGTCCTGAATCCCTGTAGTGAATGCCTCACATTTGTCTCAGCCTGTGTTAAGACTTTCATTGCTAGTCATAATCTACCTCTCTGCTATTGTGTCAACATGATCAATCAACCCCATACCCTCTCTAGTGTTTTCTTGTGATTCGGAATAGTTGTCTCATCATGTTAGAATTGTTGCCTTGAGATAAACCTTTGATACAAATTGGATCATCTTTTGTTAATTAGACCACTATGACAATGTTACCTTCTACTTGACATGATTTTACCTTCCACTCTAAGTAATAGTTTGTTCATGTGTCTTAATTTGTGACTGTAATTTCATCCCTCTACTAACATGATGCCCTGCCCCTTCCATGATTATTTGACTCATCACAATGCTATCATGTTTTTTTTGACACTAGGTTGTGTTCTTAGCATAATTCAACCATGTTTTAACCTACTATGCACCTATTCATAACAATCTTGCCAATCCTGGAACCATGTTCTTTTCTCAACTCCTCTTTAGCATGTTACTGCTGTTGTGCTAAGTGTGAAACCTGTTTATCATTTTCATTAAGCTTGTTTTTCTAAGTTCTATGATTTTTTCAATTGTTTGCTTTGTTGGCTCAATTTGGTAATGTCTGTTTAAATCCCCCAATTCCTGTTTCTCAATATTGGTCCTTCCTTTCACCAGTCACCTAAGTTCCTTTTGAATCTCATTCCTAGTCGGCTGAAAGCCAAGGCTACTTAGGTTCTGTCCTTTGGCCTCCCTAGTGTGAGCACTGCTCAGGGTTCATTTGAGACTCTTGAGAACTATGACTCACTAGGATTTGGTCCCTAATCCCTCCTCTGAACTGTCTTTGTTAACCTCCCTACTGTGAGCACTACCCTGGGTTCTTGAAGCCCTTGGGAAATGTGACAGACTAGGGCCTTGGTCCTATATGATCAACTTTGTTTTGTGCTCACTGGGTGAATCACTCATTTCCTGGATGCTTTATGTCCATGAGTATTTAACTTTAGGCTATTGTGAACTATGAGAATGAAGGCCTGGTCCGACCAGGTGTATCTTTGGGCCTGCTGTAGGCTCCCTATAGCTATTCTACTTCGTAATTTATTCTATTCATTCTGGGCTTGTAATAATTCTTGTAATAACATTTTGGGGTATTAGTAAAATAGGGAAAGGGGATTTTATCTTATAGTTGCATTGAATTAGGTAGAAATCCTGCCTATAGGTTCATTACTTAGCTCCGTAATGTGCTATTATATGTTCAGTTGTCGTGTGTTATAAATCATGGCTATAGGTATTCTACTTGGCCAAAACGTGTTATTTTTCAGTTATCAATAGAAATCTCGCCTATAGGTATACTATTATGTCCAATTATTATATGTTAGCAATCCTGCCTATAGGTTCTTCATCTGGTTCAACTGTGTTCTATTTCTTCTTGTTAGAAACCATGCCTATAGGGTATTGTATGATTCAATGTGCGTACATGATTATGTGTACATGCTGCCCTATCTACAAATTATAGAAACCATGTCTATAGGGTCTAAAATCAGCTTTAATTGTAGGAATCATGCTTATAGGGTCCTAATCAGTTTTAATTATCATCCTACTCGTTTCTTCAAGAGTTTTCAACACTGTTTCATTGTCATCACTAGAAAGCATGCCTATAGGATTAAATAAGTAATTGTGAATATTCTTCTGTGATTACCACTATTAGTTACTGTATAAAGCACCTTGACATCATGCCTATAGGTTTAAACCCTTATGCTTAAAATCAGTAGGCAATTATGTAGGCTTTGGAAATCGTATTAAGGAATGGTTTTGCATATAAACTACTTGCTCGTTATTTCAGTATCACATAGAAATCCTGCCTATAGGCTTCTACAGCTTTAACTAGTTCAAATCTGCAACTGTCAATGTTAATCAGTTTCCCTTGCATTTGTTGTCTAAGTGCGGAGGCTAACTTGAGCCCTCATTCGCTTATATGTGAAAGTCCAAAATGTTTGGTATGTCACCTAGTATTTTCCCTTTTGAGAAACCTAAGTTAAAGTGTAGAACCACCCTGAAATAGAGGTCCAAATGCCTCCTAGACCATAGGCATGGAACGGGTAGTGTATGCATAGGGTACGACTTAGACTTGACTAGTGCGCTTTAGGAAAACAAATTAAAGATAGTAATCGGGTAGCAGGGGATGTTAGTATGTGCCCGTTTAATTATATGAGTAACACCCCACCTTGAGGGAGTTACGAAGTATTATTTAGGAGTGCATAACACTTTCTCCTTGAGGTAATTTGAGCCCTTACCCGATCTTTGGTGACGCAACTGGTTAATCCATAGTTATCTGCAAATAGGTGTCCTAACGCACCTTAGTCCGTTAGGTGGCGACTTTTTCTTTTAAATAACCTTCCTTAAAAGAGTTGTTACGTGTCGAAACCCGATTTTGCGAGAGAAAAGGGACACGACAAAAAGTAGAGGGCACAACTCACGCGGCATGGATCCATGGTTTTCCTAGGAGAAAGTTATATGAAGTATCCATGCCCAAAACTTGGAATGTTACTTCAAATCCACGGGGCCAATGGTTAGAATAAACTCAATTTCCCCTATCGTATCCTGCTTGACACCATCGAAAGAACGCACACAGACATTGTTTGGTCTAATCTTTTCTGTCCCAATTTCCATCCTTTGTTACGTTGAGAGGGTGAAAATGTCGACTCTGGACCCACCGTCTAACATAACCCTTTTCACATAATAACCTTTAAACTTGACAGTCAAGTGAAGGGCTTTTTTGTGGGCGGCTCTTTCTGGAGGCAATTCATTTCGGCTGAAAGAGATTTGGTCGACTTCAAAAAATTGCTCTGCCACTCTTTTCAATTGTTCGACCGAGGTTTCAATCGGAACATACACCTCATTCAGTGTCTTTAGAAGCACCTTCTGATGTTTGTTTGAGCTCATCAGTAAGGAAAAAAGTGAAACCTAGGAAGGAGTCTTCCTAAGTTGATCAATTATGGCATACTCCGACGTTGTCATCTCCTGGAAAAATTCCTCCGCTTCTTCAGCACTCACCGACTTCTTGAGTGGAGACCGCTTCTGATTTTTTTTGTTCAATTCTTCTAGGTTGTGATACTTCCTAGATCAAAGGCTCATCTAGCCTGGATGGAATTATTGGCCTCCATGCCACGTAAGTCTCTTTTGGTGGTTTTCCTCTGTTCAAATCTCTTGGGAGGGCTTAGCATGAGCTGTCCTTTCCTGGGGGCTCTAGGGAAGTAGAGAATGGCCTCTTTAGCAGGTGCTGCCCCTATCTTTGTTCCCCCAACCTTTTCTACATTTTGGGTAGTGGAATTTATCTTCTTCTCATCTCTGACTTGTTTTGCCACCACTTTGGGTTTCTTCTCTGAGTCAGTGATGGCAATGATAGATTTTAATGCTGGGTCGAACTCTTTGTCCTCACAGATCATCCTGATGATCGGCCTGTTGTTGTGAGCCAGTAACGGGTTTTTGGTTACCTTAGGGACTTCCTCGTCCCTTAACACTACCTGCTTCTGTTCTATTAGATTCTCGACTGCTCTTTTAAGGGTCCAAAAATCTTAAGTGTCATGCCCTTCGACCCCTGAGTGATAAGTGCACCTAGTACATGTCCGATAGGATGGAGATTCCGGATTCTGTCTGTTTGGAGTTACATACTGCAATAGACCCATTTGGACTAAATTCAGGAACATGCTGGAGTAAGATTCACCAATAGGGGTGAAGTCAGTTTTCCTGGGTGGTTCACGGGGGCGTGTGTTATATTGGTAATTCTTATGTGGTGGATGGGGATTATACAGAGCTTGGTGAGGAGGGTTATTTCTTGGAGGTGGAGTTCTGTTTTGGTTGTAATACTGTTGTGTCCTTGTGAATGGTTGGGCGTTCATTACTGCATAAGGATGTGAGGCCATAGCATATGCTGAATCCTGTGGGGTAGTAATGCTGTGGGGTATTGGAAGGTGGACCAAAATAATCCCGGGGTCGACGAGAGTTTCTCAAGCTTGAAGCCATCATGGCTCCTTCTTATTTTTTCTTTCGGCTTGCTAGACCTCCCAAACCGCTCTGGATGGCTTGGAAAGTGGTTCTTAAAGCTGATTGACTTATCATGCGGCCTGTGTTCAGGCCGTTTTCTACCATTTCTCCAATTTTTATGGCCTCCGCGAATGGTTTGCCCATGGCATACATCATGTTTTAGAAATAAACGGCCTTTTGGGCCTGTAAGAAGACATCGAACATCTCTGCCTCGTCCATTGGTGGTTCTACCCTGGCTGCTTGTTCACGCTATTTGATAGCGTATTCCCGAAAACTTTCCGAAGCTTTCTTTTTGAGGTTGGTCAAAGAATTCCTGTCCGGGGCTATATCAACATCGTATTGGAATTGCCTTACAAAATCCCGGGCCAGGTCATCCCATATATGCCAATGGGAGATGTCTTGGTCCATACACTCAGAAGCAATTCAGGTGAGGCTCTATCCGAAATAGGCCATTAACAGCTTCTCTTTTCCATAAGCACCCCACAGTTGGTTATAATATCACTTTAAATGAGAAATCAGGTCTCCAGGTCGTCATATTTTTTGAACTTTGGCATTTTAAAGCCAACCGGTAAATTCATGTGAGGAAACATGCACATATCAGCATATGAAATGCTCTTTTGGCCTCTTAGGCCCTGCATAGTCTTGAGACTTTGCTCGATGCTTTTCATTTTTCGTGCTATCTCATCTTGTTCAGGATTCCTCACGGCTCTCTCATATTCTACGAGAGACTCATATTTTGGGTGTTGATGATAGGAATTTGGGGTAACACGAGCGGTGTCCAATTGAAATTGGGGTGCTTGGAAAGTGAACGTTGATGGTTCAAAGCTTTGTCGAGGCAGTGTTGGTTGTGTCATAGTAGAGTCGAACCCTATAGATGATATTCCTGAAGATGGTGCCTGGGGGCGAACCTAAGAAGGTATACCGGTGAAAGTTGGCTGACATGGTGGGGTACCCAAACGGGATGAATGGGTTGGTTACTGGGATAGAGACATTGGTAGTTCCTCCCGTCCGAGGAATCAATTCAGGGAATCCAGGGATAGTTGTCACGACCCAAAACCCTAACTTAGGTCGTGATGGCGCCCAACAGTGGGGTTAGGCAAGCCGACTCTCAATTTACTAAAGGTTCCTTCTTATTAGATTAAACACTTTAAAACATACTCAATTTTTAAAACTTAAAACATGATTCGAAAAGGATAGATAGCTGGTTTTAATCAAAAACAATCATGAAGAGGCGTGAGCCAATATATATACACAAAACCGAACTCCATAACAACTAACACGTGTGTGCCAGGAACTAGTTTCACAAGTCCTACGGGCATACTAACAGAATATACAAAAGATATAATATACAGTCCCACTGTCTGAAGGAAATAGACGGTAAATAAGAAAAAGAAAACCCCATGGTGTTGCCGGAGATTGCCAGGAGAAAAGAATCTCACCGTGAAGTCAGGTCCATCAAATATCAAGTCAAGCGCCGGTCCAACAACCAGATGCACCAGCCTTAGAACCTGTACAATTAAGTACAGAAGTGTAGCATGAGTACATAAATATATATGTACCCAGTGAGTATCCCGCCTAACCTTGAAGAGGTAGTGACGAGAGGTCGACATGACACTCACTAAGGTCCAACAGTATAATTTAACATAATATGATAGAAACGGTAGGCATGTAAAGGCAGTGAAGAAACAAATATATATGTAAGGTATTGAAATCCAAGAAAAGTACTGGGAATGAATAAAACAATTACCACTTCACTTTCCCCAAATATTTGTCAAATCAATATCCATGAATTTAGTAACAACTAAATCATACGCATGCAGGGAAAGGACAACCGGCCGGAGTCATAAGATAGTCATGTTCTGCACTGCGAGGGTCGGCCCGAACCATAAATGCACCTCTCCACAAAGTACTCACATCTATGCACTGCCGAGGATCGAACGGCCCGTATCAAAAGTGCATCTCTCAACCTCTCTATGCACTGCCGAGGATCGAACGGTCCATACCAAAATAGCATCTCTCAATCCGCCGTGGCATACGGCCCGTTCCCATAAGAGTGGGAGAAGTCATACTCCGCTCGCGGAATGTAAATTTGCGAAACGGTCACATGCACACACATTATTCCTTTTAAAAGAAAATACTTTTCAGTGAACAATTCCTTACAAGTTTTGCTCAAATTCCATAACTTCGGGGAAATAAGCAACATGTAACGTATAGTTCATATCAAGTAAAACACAAGGCATGATGTGGGCCTAACTACCCGGACATAATAGTAATAGCCGCTACGTACGGATTCTCGTCACTTTGTACGTATGTAGACCCCACAATTATCACATATAGCATTTAAATCACCTAGGGGGACAATTCCCCCTTACAAGGTTAAAAATGAGACTCACCTCGCGTCACACCTACTCCCCGGGTCAAGAATGCGTCCGAAACTCTGAACTCGACACCCACGGACTCGAAACTAGCCAAATGTTTTGCAAATATATCAATTTATATTCAAAGCATGGAATTCTTCTACTACTTAGCCAAATTCACCATTCTTGAAGAAATTCTAAAATCCAACCCCGGGCCCGCATGCTCGGATTCAAAAAAATTTCGAAGGGAATACTCACCCATAGCCTAAGGATCATTAATAAATGATTTCTACTTGATTTCATAGCTAATTCACGGGTAAATTCTCAAATTATCAAAAGCCCTAGGTTACTACCCGATTCTTGATTTTTTTCCCACCAATTTAGGTAGTTAATTTAGCTTATAATCCATGCATGAAGTTAATATTAGAGAAGAATTTACTTACCTTCAATAACTAGGTCGTTGGCCCCTCTAGAATGGTGGAAATCATCCCAAGGAAGAAGAAGAAGATAAGGAAATGAATTAAATCCCATGTATAAAAACACACTGCCCAGTGGTCTACTCTATGCGATCGCAGCCTGGGCAGTGCGATCGCAGAGCTTTAAGTGACCAGGCCCTCATTGGCCTTCTGTGCGAACGCGGAGGGAGACCTGCGAATGCATAGGGTAAGGAATAGCTTGGCTGGCCCAAGGCTGGGCCCTTGTGCAAACGCGGATGGGGTGTGCGGTCGCACAGGGTCAGGAGCCCAACCCATCGCGATCGCGATGCCTATTGTGCGAATGCACAGGGCATTTAACACCCCTGCCCAGTTCCTTCTATGCGATCGCATCAGTGCACCTGCGATCGCACTGAAGGAAACCAGTCAGTGAAATATCTGGTTTTTGAATTTAACTCCGAGGGGTCCGAAACTCACCCGAGCCCCTCAGGACCCCATCCAAAGGCACTGGCAGGTCTTTATTCATGATACAGACTCGCTCGAATTTTCGAAACGTGAAAAACAACAACGAAACTAAGAATTCGACCCCAAAACCAAATTGAATCAAACTTTGAACTTAAAGTTCTAGAATTTGCTTTCAATGCGCCGAACCAACCTATACTACTCGGAATGACTCCAAATTTTGCAAGCAAGTCATAATTGACATAAAGGAACTATTGTCGGTCTCGGAATTCCGTTCGGACCTCGATAACACAAAAATACGTTCCCAACAAAATTTCAAACTTAAGGAAACTAAAATTTTGATATTGGGTGCCGAAATTCCCCTGGGTCATCCAAAACCCATTCCGAACATATGCCCAGTCCAAAATCATATACGAAGCCACCGGAATATCCGGAACTCGATTCCGAGGTTGTTTACTCAAAATGTTGAATTAAGTCAAACTTTGGCCTTAAAGGCCAACCTTAAGGAACCAAGTGTTCCTATAGCACTCTAAACACTTCCGAATCCCGGACCACCCGTCCCCGCAAGTCATAAATCATAATAAGCCGCTATGGGAAGTTTCATTTTGGGGAACGGGGTCCGATAACACAAAACGACTGATCGGGTCGCTACATTCTCCACCTCTTAAACAAACGTTCGTCCTCGAACAAGTCTAGAATTATACCTGAAGTGCTGAATAAGTGTGGATAACTACTCCGCATGTCCTCCTCAGAATCTCAGGTCGCTTCCTCGACTGGTTGGCCACTCCACGGGACCTTCACTGCAGAAACGCTCTTGAACCTCAACTGGCGATCTTGTCTATCAACAATAGCAAATGGCTCCTCCTCGTAGCCCAACCTCTCATCCAACTAAATAGTGCTGAAATCAACCATGTGAGAGAAGTTGATGTGGTACCTCCGGAGCATGGATACATGAAAAACTGGATGAACTCCTAATAAACTGGGAGGCAAGGCCATCTCATAAGAAACCTCCCCCACTCGCCTCAACACCTCGAAGGGACCTATAAACCTCGGGCTTAGCTTTCCTATCTTCCCAAACCTCATAATACCCTTCATAGGCGAGACTTACAACAGGACCCTAACTCTTCTGTCTGGACTGTGTTGTGCGGAGCCTCTCCTGAATCAACTTCACTTTCTCCAAAGCATCCCTCACCAGGTTGATGCCATACAACTTAGCCTCGCCAGGCTCAAACCACCCGATAGGAGAACGACATTGCCGACCATACAAAGCCTCAAATAGTGCCATCTCAATGCTGGACTGGTAACTAATATTGTAAGCAAACTCGGCCAAAGGCAAGAACTGGTCCCACTGACCTCCGAAGTCAATCACACATGCCTTGAGCATGTCCTCCAATATATGAATTGTACGCTCTGACTGACCATCAGTCTGAGGGTGAAATGTCATGCTGAGATCTATCTGGGTACCCATCTCACTATGAAATGCTCTCTAGAAGTGCGAGGTGAACTGAGGATCTCGATCTGATATAATGGACATTGGCAGACCATGCAACCGACTATCTCCCGAATGTAGATCTGTGCCAACCTCTCAGAAGTATATGTAGTAGCCACTGGAATGAAATGCGCCGATTTGTTCAATCTATCCACAATGACCCAAACCGCATCGACCTTCCGCAAGGTCCGAGGCAACCCAACCACAAAGTCCATAGTGATGCGCTCCCATTTCCACTCAGGAATGGGCATCTGCTGAAGTAGGCCTTCTGGTCTCTGGTGCTCATACTTCACCTGCTGGCAATTAAGACACCTAGTCACATACTCTAAAATGTCCTTATTCATCTTCCTCCACGATTAATGCTGCTTCAAATCACGATACATCTTCGTAGCACCAGGATAAACAGAATATCGAGAACTGTGTGCCTCCTTTAGAATCCTCTCCCTCAGGCCATCAACATTAGGAACACATAAGCGGGCCTGAAGTCTCAGAAGACCATCCTCGACAATACTAGCCTCCTCCTCCCTACCCTGAACCACTATCTCTCGAAGCTCTGTTAAGCACGGATCCTAGAACTGTCGGGCCTTAATCTCCCCCAATAACGAAGACTGAGCAACCACATGTGCTAAAACTCGATGAGGCTCTGAAAGGTCTAATCTCACCAGGCGATTAGCCAAGGACTGAATGTCCAAGGCTAGAGGTCTCTCCTCTGCTGCAATATAAGCCAAGCTACCCATACTCTATGCCTTCCTGGTCAAGGCATTCGCTACCACATTTGCCTTGCCCGGATGAATAACAATGGTGATATCATAATCCTTCAACAACTCAATCCATCTGCGCTGCCTCAAATTAAGATCCCTCTGCTTGAACAAGTGATGGAGGCTGCGGTGGTCTGTATATACCTCACATGACACCCCATACAAGTAGTGCCTCCAAATCTTAAGAGGATGAACAATCGCCGCCAACTCCAAATTGTGCACGGGGTAATTCTTCTCATGAAACTTCAGCTGGCGTGAAGCATAAGCAATAACTCTCCCTTCCTGCATCAACATACATCCCAAACCAACACGTGAGGCGTCGCAATACACTGTGTACATCCTCGAACCGGAAGGCAATACTAGAACTGATGTTGAGGTCAATGTTGTCTTGAGCTTCTAAAAGCTCGCCTCAGACTCGTCAGACCATCGAAACGGGGCATTCTTCTGAGTCAATATAGTCAATGGAGCTGCAATAGAGGAGAACCCCTCCACAAGTTGGCGATAATATCCTGCTAGGCCCAAAAAGCTCCTGATTTTTGTAGCTGAAGTAGGATGCGACCAACTCTGAACTGCCTCAATCTTCTGAGGATCAACCTTGATACCCTCTTCGGATACCACATGTCCCAAAAATGCCACGGAATCCAACCAGAACTCACATTTGGAGAAATTAGCATATAGCTTCTATTCTCGCAAAGTCTGGGGCACAACTCTCAAATGCTGCTCGTGCTCCACTAGGCTACGTGAGTAAATGAAAATGTCATCAATGAAGATAATGACAAAGGAATCAATATACGGCCTGAACACCCTATTCATCAAGTCCATGAATGTTGCTGGGGCATTAGTCAAGCCAAAGGACATCACCAGGAACTCATTATGGCCATATCTCGTACGAAAAGCAGTCTTCGGAACATCTGAAGCCCGAATCCTCAACTGATGATACCCCGATCTCAAATCAATCTTAGAAAACACACGAGCACCCTGAAACTGGTCAAACAAATCATCGATGCGCGGCAAAGGATACTTGTTCTTAATGGTAACCTTGTTCAACTGGCGGTAATCAATACACATCCGCATAGACCCATCCTTCTTCTTCACAAATAGAACTGGAGCACCCCACGACGATACACTTGGTCTGATGAACCCCTTAGCTAACAACTCCTCAAGCTGCTCCTTCAACTCTTCAACTCTTTCGGATCCATACGGTACGGAGGAATGGATATAGGCTGGGTGTCTGGAGCTAAATCAATGCAGAAATCAATAGCATAATCCGGAGGCATGCCCGGAAGATCCGAAGGAAATACATCAGCAAACTCTCGAACAACTGGGACTGAATCAATCATCGGGGACTCGACAATGGTGTCCCACACATAAGCAAAATAGGCTAGACAACCCTTCTCGACCATATGTCGAGCCTTCAAGAATGAAATAACCCGGCTGGCTGTACTAACTAAGGAACCTCTCCACTCAAGCCTAGGCGACTCAGGAATGGCTAAAGTAACTGTCTTGGCATGGAATTATAGCACTACATGATAAGGAGATATCCAATCCATGCCTAAAATAATCTCGAAATAAACCATGTCGAGCAATAAGATATCCGCTCGAGTCTCGAACCCACAAAATGAAATCATACAGCACCGACAAATCCGGTCTACAACAACAAAATCGCCTACGGGAGTGGACACATAAATAGGAGGACCCAATGACTCACGAGGGAAATCCATAAAATGAGAAAATAAGACCAAAACATAGGAATAAGTGGATCCTGGATCAAATAACACCGATGCCTCTCTACCACATACTGTAATAATACCTGTGATCACGACGTCTAAGGCCACAACATCTGATCTGGCCGGAATAACATAGAATCTAGCTGGAGTACTGGAAGACTGAGCTCCACCAGAGTGAACAGGAGCTTCCTGACCTCCCCACTGATTGGCCTCCACCTCTAGAACGACCCCTGGCGACCTATCCTCCACCTCTAGGTGGCCGGACTGCTGGTGCCGGACCCATCGGCTGATAACCTTGTTGTACGACCTTGCCCCGAAACCTGGGACACTGCCTCCTCATATGACCTGGCTCTCCACACTTATAACAACTCCCAAGTAGCATAGTCTGCTGCCCCGATGAAGAACCCTAAATGGCCGGAGGGCGATGAGAGCCCTCTGACATAGCACTGAAATAAGGGTTGGAGGATCTCGGATGACTGGGATAACCACTGTGTGAACTCTTAATGGATGGAGGACGGTAGGCACGCTCTAGCATGGCACTGAAATGAGGCCTCGCTGGAACACCTCAGGGAGGTGTTGGAGGTGCTGAATATAAAGGCATATTGGGCTGACCACTGCTATACTGGCCCCTACCCCTAGCTGGAGCACCTCTGAAATCTCCAGAGAATCTAGCCCTCTTGTCCTTCTGCCCTTGCTCTCTGCTCCTCGACCGATACCCCTCGATTTTGTGAGCAATCTCTACCACGAGCTGATAAAGATTACCCATCTCCACCTCTCGGGCCATGGTGGCCCTAATACCTGGATGCAACCCAACCACAAATCTCCGCACCCTATCTGCATCAGTAGGTAGTATCATGAGTGCATGGCGAGACAACTCTGAAAATTTGGCCTCATATTCTGTCACTAACATCGGCCTCTCCTCTAGCGCTCAAACTGATACCGCAACTCTTCCCTCTCAGAAGGTGGGATATAACTATCCAGAAACATCTGCGTGAACTGCTCCCAAGTGACAGGAGGAGAATCTGCTGGCCTACTGAGAATATAGGAGTACCATCACCTACGAGCTCTGCCCTCCAACTGAAAGGTAGTGAAATCCACTCAGTGGGACTCTAGTATCTTCATGTTGTGCAGTCTGTCCCTGCACCTATCCACAAAGTCCTAGGCATCCTCGCCTAGCACCCCCAAAGACCAGAGGGTGCAATCGGGTCTATCTATCCAATAACTTCTGCGGATCACCATCCGCAACTGGTCTGGGCTCAGGTGCTGCTGTAATAGGCTGGACCCCACCCACGGGCAGTGTACCCAGGGTATGATGTAATGCTGCTGTTTGGCCTGCAGCCTGGGCAGTAGGGGTCTGGACTCCCCCTCCCGCCTGAGAAGTGGTAGGATCTGCTGGAAATAAACTAGCATGGGACATAGTGTCCATAAATCTCATCATACGACCCATGACTGCCTGGAAGCCCGGCGCCGTCATGATGTCTACTGATGCAGGATCTACTGGAGGCACCTCGTCCTGCTCCTCTATAATAGGGTCCTCTAATGGCGGAACTGGAATAGCTCTGGGACGCCCTCGTCCCCTACCGCAGATATTTAAGTGACCAGGCCCTCATGGGCCTTCTGTGCAAACGCGGAGGGAGACCTGCGACGCACAAGGTAAGGAATAGTTAGGCTGGCCCAAGGCTGGTCCATTGTGAGAACGCGAATAGGGTGTGCGATCGCACAGGGTCAGGAACCTAACCCATCGCGATCGCGGTGCCTATTATGCAAATACACAGGGCATTTACCACCCCTGCCCAGTTCCTTTTATGCGATCGCATCAGTGCACCTGCGATCACTCTGAAGGAAACCAGTCAGTGAAAAATCTGGTTTTTGAATTTAACTCTGAGGGGTCCGAAACTCACCCGAGCCCCTCGGGACCCTGTCGAAAGGCACTAGCAAGTCTGTATTCATGATACGGACTCACTCGAATTTTCGGAAAGTGAAAAACAACAACGAAACTAAAAATTCGACCCCAAAACCAAATTGAATCAAACTTTGAACTTAAAGTTCTTGAATTTGTTTTCAATGGGCCGAACCAACCTATACTACTCGTAATGACTCCAAATTTTGCAAGAAAGTCATAATTAACATCACGGAACTATTCCTGATCTCAGAATTTTGTTCGGATCTCGATAACATAAAAACACATTCCCAACTAAATTTCAAACTTAAGGAAACTCAAATTTCGATATTGGGCACCGAAATGCCGCCAGGTCATCCAAAACCCATTCCGAATATACGCCCTAGTCTGAAGTCATCATACAAAGCTACCAGAATTGTCGGAACTCGATTGCGAGGTCGTTTACTCAAAACTTTGACTGAAGTCAAACTTTGGCCTTAAAGGCCAACCTTAAGGAACCAAGTGTTCCTATAGCACTCTAAACACTTCCGAATCCCAGACCACCAGTCCCCGCAAGTCATAAATCATAATAAGCCACTATGGGAAGTTTTAGTTAGGGGAATAGGGTCCGATAACGCAAAACGACCGGTCGGGTCGTTACAATAGTGCTGGGTGGTTCCCTGCCATTGGACCATGCGTCCCACATTTCTAGCATACGACATCGTAGCCTTCTATTTTCCTCAGCAGCTGCTGACTCTGGCTGCGGGATAGCGGATGTTGGGCTATCTTCGGGCTCAATGATGGGTAGATGACTTTCTGAGGCCATGGCGATACTTCCTTTAGATCATGTGAAGTAAGGGTGTGAAGCCAGATTACCACCACAAAAACCAACCACCTAAAAATAGAACTTGTTCTTTTAAAGCATACAAAACAAACGGGTTAGTTTGAGATATTTAACACATAGGGAATTGCATATTGGGGGATGCCATGCACCTAGACAATTAAACGTTTTCTAAATGTTTTGCAACAACTATGTGTTTCATCCAGCTTTATTGTCTCCCTCTTTTACTTTCTTAATTACTTTTTTATTTTCATGGTTATGATCGAATACTACGTGGATTGCCCACGTATCATGACGCCGCATAAATCAGATCATTACGTAGTTTAGGGAATAAGTGCGAAATAACAAAGACACATTTTTTTTCATGAACCAAACATCTTTTTCTCTTTTTTTGGTTTTCTATTATAAAAGTACCGAAGACTATAAAAGAAAACATATAGACTCAAAATAAATGATAAAATAATATTTAACAACACTCTAGAACGCAGTAAATTATAGACTCGAATACTTGGAAAATCAAAAGTACATGAGAGCCTCCACTGGTCTTCTTGGAGCCTGCGGGGCATTAGCTGGTCTTTGCTCTAGCTTTCACGCAATGTCTTGTTGAAGACGGTCTAAGTCATCCATTACCTGGTGGACGAAGATCATCATAGAAGCGAAAACCATGGACCTAGTCATGTCTTCACACCCGTGACATTTTATCACGACATAGTCAGCTATCTCCTTAATCCTTGTTTGGATAATTCCTTTTTCTTGATGCAGACACCCAATTTGATGTGCCTGGGCTTCCAACACTTATGCGCTTGTGTTGTTTTGGTCCTGTAACTGTTGCACGCTTTCTTGTAATTGCCAAATAAGTGCGTAACAATGCTCTTTTTCTGTCTTAAAATCTTTAGTTTGCTGGACCATTTCATTACCAAGGGCAAACAACTTTTCCTTTAGAACTGTTATTTCTTTGTCATATTTCTGTTTCAAACGGTGGGCATGCTCTTCTGCTCCTTTAGACAATTTTGTTTGAGCATCTAGAAAATCTTTTTCATTCTTTATCAAGTCAACTGCATAGTCGTGGACCTTCATTCTTAAGTTGTTGATGATTTTTCCATCTCTCTCGCTCCTTACAGGAATTTCGGCGGCTATCCTCATGTCCCGAGTTGGGATCGGAGCGCCTCGTTCTCTCGGGTCAATTTTGTCTTTTCACTTTCGGCTACCTGTGCCCGTAAGTCATTGTCAAATACGAGATTTCTCAACTTTCCCTCCAAAGCATGGATAATGGCTTGATATTTCTTTTCTTTTTATCCCTGGTACAATCGTTCTTGGACTTTGTCATCAAAAGTGTGAATATGAGGCCTTTTGGCAGGCCTTCCCGACTCGGGATATGGCTCCTCATTAATGCAATTCCTTCTTTTGAACCATGTGGCATAGCTCGGATCTACTTGAACTCTTTCAAGATCGGGCACTTGGGTATCCTATTCCAAGTATCGGCAATCATTTCGGATTTGTTAGATTAAAGCCTCGGGAAGTCGGGCTTCGGGGTGTAGCTCAATAACTTGGACACTCAGGTCTTCATCCTCAAGCACCAGTGTATATCTTCTCAATTGTCTTAAAACCCTTTGCGGTGCATATGCTTAGACACTTCTCAAGCCCATCAATAGCAAATAATTCTTTGTGGTTGTCATATATATGACTTCCCTCACTGGGAGCCATCCTAAAGTCAATTCAATCTGGCTCGCCCTTAAATTTCTCAAGTGGGCGATCCAAGCTTTAACTCCCTCTTGAGAGTTGTAATCTTTTACTCTCTCTTCATAGCTCTCAATAAAGTTTCTCTTGCTTGGGCCGTAGTTCATAAATTTTGGATGATGGTGAAGGTTTTCAATTAGCCACATTTGTAGAAGGATATTGCAACCTTCAAAGAATTTCACCCTAGACTTACAGCGGGTCAATGCCCGATAGATATCCGACAATATCCATGGAGTAAGTGTGTGATCTTCCTTGGAAGTTAGGACTTGTGCAATTCCAGCCATACGGATTTGAATTGTCCCGTTTTCATTTGGGAAGATCATGACGCCCAAAAATGCTACTATGAAAGCAAAACGACGATGAATTTTCCAAGTATCTTTGCTTTTTTTGTTGTTCAACCTTTTTTCATGTGTTTCAAACCCGTCTGGATGCCCATACCTAGAGTACATGAAGTAGAATGAGCAGCAGCCCTCGTTTACACGATTCTTTCTTATTTGTTTACTTATGTTCATGATATCAAAGAAACAGTGCACCAAAAGAGGCCTCGAGAATATAAGATGCTGATTTCTTAAGACCCGGCCGAAACATATATACCCAGCTATTTCCTCCAATGTGGGAGTGAGCTCGAAGTCCAAGAAGCGGAAGACATTGCAGATAGGATCCCAAAAAGTTACTAAATCAATGATTAGATAATTCCGGGGCTTGACTTTCATGATATCCGTGAGAGCACCCATATGTTCAACTACCCAGTCTTGAGCCTCTTTATCCAAATCATACCACCACATTTAAGCTGTAATGGAGCTTGCTCTACGACATTTAATGGTGGGTTTTGGATGGTATTCATTCTGTACCTGTGAGCGATTAGGGTTAGGGTTGACTCTAGTTTGAAAGACAAACCAGCAGACTCTTTTTCAAGATCCATTTTTCAATTTTAAAGAGAAATTCCCTGAAGGTGGCTATTTGTGCAACATTGACCAAATCGGTCATTTTTGCAATAGTGGCCCCTTCCCATTTTCGAATAAAGTTTTGAGGCCGACGTAAAGCAATTTTGTGGGAAAAGTTAATGTCTTATTGACAGATATCTATGTTCTTAGGAAAAATAGCCCTTCAACAATATAAAGATGTTCTAGGCTATTCTTGAAAAAATGACGCAAGACGTAACCGAAGTTGGGTCGATTTTATTATTTTGACCAATGGACATACTTTATTACATTATTTTGTTGGATGAATTGGGTTCAGTACCAACGAGGTTTGCCTACGTATTCACATCCCGTGAGAATCAGACTCGCGTAGTTCGGTTAGTTTTGAAGAGGCTCTTGGGTCTGATAATGGGTGAGTCCAAATGAACTCTGGCCCAATATATATATTATCAATCATTAGACAAGCTAATTGAATTTAATCAAACAGGACTTGGGCCTGATGACGGCTGAGTCCAAATGACTCCGACCCAATGCACATTTTACTTGAACGAATTTGAGTCTTAAAATTCATGGTTTGTTTCTGTAATACCAATTATAGAATCTTACTTATATTTCATTTGTGTCTGAAAATATGATGTTAAGGGATACAGGAAATAAATAGCGCAAGTCATTTATTTGAACAGACCCAATTTGATGAATTCTTCTAACTCTCTAAGCATTTTTGTTTTTATGTTCTAACAGTATTAAAAGCAGTAAATTTAACCATTTGTATACAAAGAAACTTCAAAATAGTCATTTAATCGATTTATCATCTTTGTTCACATAGCAAGCCTAAAGGTATAATTCTATAGGAGCTAATTGATTTGGGCCTGAAAATACACCAGCCCCGTTGCTCAGTTGTTTCAGAAAACCTAAATTTTATAATATGAAAGTTCTAAAAATTAAATAAAAGAAAAAAAAATCCAGAATTAATTGCCTTAAATGACACAGCCAAATTAACCAATGTATTAACGAACATGTTATACAAAATAAATAGGAATTAAATTATTACAATTCATTGACCAACTAATGAGTTTAATTCCTTAATGCAGACAAATCTACATATTACTATTCCTAATAAATTTCTTTAAAAAAATTGTTTTTTTACTTCTACCATTGTATACAAATATATAGATCTTCTGGATATAACCCTTCTTATATGAATAAATACATAAAGCTCAAACAAATTTTTTGAGCAAACTTCAGAACACTTTAAATATAAAACTAATATAACTGGAATAAACAATGTAAGTGACCAGCTTTACACAGATTCATACATAATCCCAAACCAAACAGATCTGAATCAACATACTGCATGTAGTTATTTAAACCATACCCAAGACTATATTCAAACAAACTTGACAAACATCAAAATAATAGTCATGATAACAAAACATCTTTTAAAAAAAATTGAATTTTTACATTGTCAAGAGTAGTACCTTGATAGCAGCAAGAAACCAAATAAAGAGAGAAAATAAATCTCTAAAAGTTTGAGTAAAAGCAGCAGCAAAGAAATCAAGTAGAAAACTAAAGAATTCCCAGTTCAAGCTTGAAAACCCAGTAGAGTAAGGAAACAATCGGATTTGGAAAAAAGGAAACTAATATATATATATATTTTGTTGTCTATTTCTGAAATACCAAAGGCTGGTTTTTCTAGAAGTTTTTGAAAATGAAGGAAAAAGAGTCAAGGCAGTGCAGATTCAGTGATTTTTTTGGAAATTTTCTGTGTGTTCTGTGTGTATCCTTAATGGAAGAAAGTGAGTGTTTATATAGAGTAAGGGCGCAAAAAGGGATAAGGATCAAGGTACAAAGGGAATCTTCTAGCATTCCCTAAAAATCGGGAAATGAAATCTTTCCCAAAAGAGAAAAATTGACAAATGCCAAATTTCGAGTACCTTCTTACCACAGAAAATGGACAACTGTCCAATTTCTATATATTTGAGACCCTATCCTTATCCTTTCCTACTTAGATTGGGACAGCTATCCATGTTCTAGAAACTTTCTCTTATTTACTGAAAATCTTTCAAACTAGAAACCCCAAATTAACCCTTCATAGTTTTGAAATTGCCTCAGAGCCACACATGGTTCTGGGCCTGAGCGTGTGACTCTGGTCTAAAAGACCTTGGGCTTTTAAACAATACTCAAAATTTTGGGCCTGTCTATCATAAACAGGCCCAACTTTGAGCCAAGTTAATGGGCCAATTAGCAGGGGCCCAAATCCTAAAACTAACAAACAATTATCAAATATGCATTTACTAACTACTGGTTTAATGTTAACCTAAATAATTCTATTTAATTAATTTAAACACAAGAACAAAAAACAAGTAAAAACAGTAACACAGAAAAATAAACATAAAAAAATAAATAATAAATAGAAAAGAAAAAGGTATACCTAAATCAGACTGTTTTTCGCCAAAAGGGGTTCTAGTTGCTAAAAACCCTCTTGCCAAGACACCCGTCTAGAATCTAAAACCCCTGATGGGAGATCTTGGCAAGAGGATTTTTGGACAAGCTAGGTGGAAAAATTTAACGGGGGCAGATCTAGGGTTTAGAGGTTTTTTCAGATCTGAAACTAAGGGTTTTTAATGGGGGTTTTTGGCGGGGTTATGGGTAGATTTGTGTCGAGGGTGAAGAGGGAATTCTGGGGTTTGATTTTGAGGGGGTTTGGAAGTCACCGCAACCGTAGGCGATTTCTGGCGGCGGTGTAAGGCGGGGCTAGGGTTTTTGGGGGTCTAGATCTAAGATCCACCGAATTTGGTGGAGTTTTTGGGAGATCTGTTGGTGTGGTAGGGTTGTAGAGAGTATGGGGGTTCTACTGTGTGATTTTGGGTAGGTTTAGGTTTCACCGCCGCCGTGGGCGATTTCCAGCGGTGGTGTATGATAGTAGGCTATACAGACGCTATTTACACTCTTAATGACCCATACTTTAGTGTTATTTTAAATGCAAAAATGACAATAAAATGCTCTAAATAGTGTTTTTTACGCTTCGTAGGAAATAATCACGTTCCGAAGATACTTTGGAGCATTTTAGAGTCAATCGCGGGAGTATAAGGCTAGTCAAGAAGAACCCGAGTGAAAAGAAGAAAGAAAAAGGCGAAAATGGCCGGAGTGGAGCCCACCGCGACCGCGGTCGATTGGGGCTGGAACGCGGTGGGCAAAACAATACGAGGCAGAATTTATGCAAATCACCGCTGTCGCGCCGCATTCTGCCGCAGCCGCGGTCGATCGAGAAAGAGCCCAGAAAATTCAGGGACTTAAGGGCAAAAATGTAAGAAATTAGCCTAACCCTATTTAAACCCTATAAACTCGTCCGAGAATGTTTAGGCCCTTTTTTAGACTGACTTTCGAGGCAAGAACAAGTGTGAGAAGACCAGGCTACAATTAGGGTTTTTCTATTCTCCATCTTTTGTCATTATTTTGGGAATTATGAATTATTTTATGCTTTCTTTGAGTTTTAGCATGAGTAGCTAAACAATCCGTCAAGCGTTGATGGAACCAATTGTTAGATGAAGTTTTGACTTAATATTATTATAATCGATCCGGGTTTAATCTGAGATTGTTCAACTATGCTTTGCATGGTGATTAATTGAATGAGCCCTTGATTAATCGTGTCTAATTGCTTGGTGTTGCTTGAGAAAGAATACCAGGTTAGATTGTTGTTGAACAATACCACTTTTGGATAATTGAAGAGATTCATTACTTGAATTTAAAAGTGGGGTTAGAGATAACGAAACTTTGGTGGGATAAATTAGAGCTGCATAAGTTATCAGCTAGAGTAGTTCGAGATAATGCTCTAGTAAATTATTGTAGTTGATCGAGAGATAATTTCAATAACCCATAGCTCATAATCCTCATAGAGTAACACGGTGAGAGTATAGCAAAAGAGTTAGAATTAGTTTAGCAATTGGGGAAATCACTGCCCTAGATCTTTCTACCATTGATTTATCTTTAATATTAAATATTGTTAGTTTTTAATATCAGTCCTTTTAGTTAATAAATCCAAACAATTATTGATAAAAATACTGCACCCGAAAAAGTGTCTGAGCTTACATTAGCATCACTAAGAGTTGTAATAGGTAGGTTAGTTCCCTGAGGATTCGACTCTGGACTTTAAACCAGATTATATTTGCAACGACCACTTTGTCTTTTATAAGGAACAATTGGGTGTGATCAAATTTTGGCGTCGTTGCCGGTGAGCTAACGATGTTATTTGTTACAACTTAAAAGCTAGAATTATTAGTTTAGCTCAATTTTCTACGGTGTTAAATAATTTTTCATTGAAATTCTCACGTTTGAATTCTTGTATGAAGCAGGTGTATGCCTATAAACTCTTCGAGGATTGGTGAAATTCTTGAAGGACTCTCAGACCCTGAGAAAACATTCTGAGCATTAAATCGTGCTAACAAGAAGAACAAACACTTACCGCAACTTGAAATGGAAAACGTGGATAACGTCAATGAAAAAAACCGGGTACCTCTTGTAGCAAACGATGGAGGGGTGGCACCTCTTGTGCCAGAAGCTGCACTCTATGATTTGGCACAACTAACAGCTGACAACCTGGCCACCGCCTTTGCTGTACCCCAAATACAAGCGGAGACATTTAAGATCACCAACAATATGATGCATCTTTTTTGTAGAATAAGGGATTGTTCTCGGGGTCACACATTGAAGATCCTTAACAACACCTGAAAAATTTTCTGTCAATTTGTGTGACCCAAAGGCAGCTAAATGTGACCCTGGAAGCCATCAAACTACTACTCTTCCCTTTCTCTGTGACTGGGGAAGCTCAGATTTGGCTGAATTCACTCCCAATAAACTCTATTGCCACATGGGAAGAATTAGTCAAGCAGTACCTGAATAAGTTCTACCCTCCCAACAAGACTGCAAGACAGATTGACGAGATATTGCACTACAAGTAGAAGCCCACTGAGACCTTGAAAGAAACTTGGGAAAGATTCAAAGGGATGCTAGTGAAGTGTCCTCACCATGGTATTCTAGACCAGATGCTCGGCCAGAGATTCTATATGGGGCTAGCGGACAATTTGAAAGCAAATGTGGACGCTTTGGCTGGGGGTGCTTTTCTGAGAAAGACATTTACTGAGTGCAAAGTCCTTTTTGACAAGATGGCTCAGAATTCAGGATGGATGATGAGAGGTACGACCCTGACACCAATAGTGTATTCAGTTCATCTTGACCCAAATAATTCACATGCAGAGAACATAGCAACACTCATGACTCAGATGAGTATACTGACGAAGAAGATTGATGAGATGGGTACAAAGAAATTGCATATCATTGATACAACAAATGGAGGACTGTGTACCCCTTGCATCAATAAATTTTATGTGTGTTCATAAAGTGGAGAAGGTGATAACCAGGGTCCCAGAGAAGATATGAATTATGTTAACAATTTTGGGGGTCAGAGACAAGGAGTACAACAGTAGGGGCCAGCACTCAACCAGCAGTACAGACCTAACATACCATAACCTGGAGGTGTACGGCCACAAGGCCAAGTGGTTCCATATCAGAGACAATAGGGCTATCAGCAGTAACACCAGCAACAAATGACATGCCAACCACCTCATCAACAACAAGAAAACAACATGGTGGAGATCAAGGGTATGCTGTAGCAACTTATTGGCACAAATGGCAACATGCAGGAAAAGTTGGCAGCACACGATTCCGCAATAAAGGGGATTGAAACTCAACTGGGGCAGCTGTCCATGGCCTTAAATAACCGCCCACAGGGAGCATTGCCGGCCGACACAAACATCAACCCAAAGGAGCGAAACCCGAATAAGATGATGGCAGTCAGTCTCCACAATGGGAGACATTTAGACAGGGAGCAAGAGGTTGCTCAAAACAGAAGAGAGACTACGCCAGCCACTCTAGTTCCAGTCGAGATAGATGAATCAACAGAACTCGCTGAAGTGGTGGTTGAACAAGCCCAGGTTTAAAAGAGTAAAGCCAAGGAAAGTGAAAAAGTTGCAGAACAAGTGGCTCCTCTTGTGCCACAAAATTCTAACAAAGAACAGCCAGCAAGCAGTGGACAAAAAGTGATGCATGTACCATTCCCTCAGATTGGAAAAAAAAAGAAAGTGGATCAATACAGGAAATTTATGGAGATGCTTCGTCAGATTCAATTGAATATTCCTTTGATGGATGCCTTGAGGGAAATTCCATGCTATGCAAAGATGATGAAAGACCTGATGTCGCGGAAATTTTATTTTCAGGATCTGTCCACAGTGACTCTGACACAGACATGCAGTGCAGTGCGGTCTGGTCCAGGTAGTTTTACCATTCCGTGCACCATTGGAAGTTATGCTTTTGCAAAAGAATTGTGTGACTTAGGAGCCAGCATAAAATTGATGCCTTTGGAAATCTAAGCTGGGAATTGGGACAACAAGGCTGACTTCTATGCTATTGCAATTGGATGACCGCACAGTTAAAAGACCGACAGGGATTCTAGATGATGTGCTGCTGCAAGTGGGGAAGTTTGTATTCCCTGCTGACTTTGTCATTCTGGACTGCCAAGTCGACGAGGAGATTCCCATCATTTTGGGAAGGCCATTTTAGCCACTGGGAGAACACTAATTGATTGCAAGACTGGGGAATTAAAAACGAGGTTAAACGATGAAGAAGTGATATTCAACGTCCAACACTCCATGAGGATACCCAGTAAATAGCAAATTGCACCCTAGTGGAGGCGATGGATGTGATCCTACATGATGAAGATGAGACCCTTAATGCCAAAGATCCATTGGGAGCTTGTTTGACAAATTTAGAGGAAATGGATGGCGAAGGGTTGGCAGAGTGGGTTATGGCACTCGAAGGCCAAGGGTTTTGGAAGAGAGAACCCTGATTTGAGCCCCTCTATTCAGAAGAACGAGCCTCACCACCTGCAAAACCATCAGTTGAGACACCACCACAGAGCTGAAGCCACTTCCAGCCCACCTCAGGTATGCCTTCTTGGGTCCGAACTCTACTTTACCTGTTATCATATCATCTGGTTTGCTAGCTGTGCAGGCTGAACAATTATTGAGAGTGTTGCAAGAGTGCAAAACTGACATTGGTTGGACCATGGCAGACTTAAAAGGTATTATCCGGCCTTCTACATGCACAAGATTCTTCTGGAAGAAGGGCACAAACCTTCCTGGGAACATCAATGAACGCTGAACCCGAATATGGAAGAGGTAGTGAAAAAGGAGGTGATTAAGTGGCTGGACGCGGGCATCATCTTTCCCATATCTAACAGCAATTGGGTGAGCCCCGCCAGTGTGTACCGAAAAGGGGCGGAATGAATTTTGTACAAAATGAGAACGAGTTGATCTCATCTCGTACAGTCACCGGGTGGCGGATCTGCATGGATTATAGGAAACTAAATGCAACCACCCAAAAGGACCATTTACCTTTTCCATTCATTGACCAGATGTTGGACATATTAGTTGGGAGATCCCACTTTTGTTTCTTGGACGGATACTCGGGGTACAATCAAATCTCAATCGCCTAGGAAGATAGAGAAAAAACGCCATTTACATGCCTGTATGGCATCTTTGCCATTCGGAGAATGCCCTTTGGGCTTCGCAATGCACCGGCCACATTCCAGCTGTGTATGTTAGCCATCTTTACCGACATGGTCGAAGACATTATGGAAGTGTTTATGGATGATTCTCCATGGTAGGATATTCATTCGAAGATTTTCTCCATAACCTCAAAAGAGTGCTCAAACGATGTGTGGAAACAAATCTAGTGCTGAACTGGGAGAAGTGCCATTTTATGGTACAAGAAGGAATAGTGCTGGGACATAGAGTGTCCAAAAAGGGGATTGAAGTATACTATGCAAAAGTTAACGTGATTGAGAAGCTACCACCACTTGCTTTAGTGAAATCAGTGAGGAGTTTCCTTGGGCACGCCAAATTCTACAGGCGGTTCATCAAGTATTTTTCAAAAATTGCTAACCCTTTATGTAAGCTGCTTGAAAAAGACCAGCACTTTGTGTTTTCGGATGTTTGCAGGATGGCATTCGAGGAGCTGAAAAAGAGACTGGTGACCGCACCCATCATTGTTGCACCCGACTGGGAGCAACCATTTGAACTGATGTGCGATGCCAGTGATTATGCGATAGGAGCGGTCTTGGGGCAGCGCAAGGAGAAAATTATGCACCCTATCTACTATGCAAGCAGGACACTTAGTGGTGCACAATTGAACTACACAGTCACTGAAAAGGAAATGCTCGATGTAGTGTTTGCCTTCGACAAAGTCAGGTCATATTTGATTGGCTCAAAAGTTATTGTTTATACTGACCATGTAACCATTAGGTACTTGATATCAAAGAAGGAGTCAAAACCACGCATGATTCGCTGGGTTCTGTTGCTATAAGAGTTTGACCTGGAAATTCGTGACCGGAAGGGAACAGACAACCAAGTGGCAGACCACCTCTCCAGGTTGGAAAGGGCAGAAAAGAGAACAGAGGTTGGAGATATCATCGAAACCTTCCCGGATGAGCAATTACTGGCAATGACAATGGAGGAGGCACCATGGTATGCTGATGTTGCTAACTACTTGGCATGTGGTATAGTACCACACGATTTCTCCTCGAGTCGAAATAAAAAGTTTTTCCGGGATTGTCGTGATTATTATTGGGATGAGCCTTTATTGTTCAAAATATGTGTTAATAACATGATCCGGCGGTGTATCCCCGAGCAAGATCAACCCTCTATTTTGTAGGCCTGTCATGTTTCGCCATATGGGGGACAATTTGGAGGAGTCCGAACAGCAGCAAAGGTACTAGAATCAAGACTATACTGGCTTACATTGTTCAAGGAGGCTCATGCCTAGGTAAAAAGCTGCGATGAATGTCAAAAGACGGGCAACATATCCCGTCATCATGATATTCCAATGACCACAATCCAAGAGGTGGAAGTATATGACATGTGGGGAATCAACTTCATGGGGCCATTTGTCAGCTCTTACGGTAACAAGTATATACTGGTGGCCGTTGACTATGTCTTAAAGTGGGTCGAAGCAGTTGCTCTCCCAACCAACAATGCAAAGGGGGTGACCAGTTTCCTAAAAAAAATCATCACCCATTTTGGCACCCCCGGGCCATAATCAGCGATGGTGGATCTCACTTATACAATAGAGCGTTTGCACGCTTGTTGGAGAAGTATGGTGTTCGCCACAAGGTAGCCTCACCGTACCACCCACAAACAAGCGGGCAGGTTGATGTGCCCAACAGGGAAATCAAAAGTGTCCTCTCAAAAATGGTGAATGCAACAAGAACAGATTGGGCCATGAAGTTGGACGATGCATTGTGGGCATATCGCACATCCTTCAAAACTCCAATTGGTATGTCACCTTACAAGTTCGTGTTTGGTAAGGCATGCCACCTTCCAGTTGAGCTCGAATATAGAGCACCGTGGGAACTGAGGAAGTTGAACTTGGACATGGAAACAGCAGGCACCAACAGAGTTAATTGGTTGCACGAGCTAAAGGAATTCCAGTTCCACGCATTCAAGAGCGCTCGATTTTATAAAGAAAGGATGAAATTGATGCATGACAAGCACATCTTGGATCGAAACTTCAAACCCGGCGAACTAGTGCTACTATAAAACTCAAGATTGAGATTGTTCCCAGGTAAGTTGAAGTCCCGATGGTCAGGTCTGTTCAAAGTAGTGCAAATGTTCCCAAGTGGAGCTGTAGAGATCGAATTAGAAGTTGGGACGAACAAATTCACAGTGAATGGACAGAGGTTGAAACAGTACTTTGGTATGAGTGAAGAAAAAGGGGACAATGTGGTGATAACTCTGGAGGAGCCCCAATACACAAATGAGGAGTGATGGCAAGAGTCTGCGTTATGCCGCGATGTTGAATCAGGTGCTTCATGGGAGGCAACCCATGATTTTCTGTTGTTTTCTCTTTTGTGTTGTTGTTGTAATTGATGTAGATGTTACTAACCCATTTACTAGTGTACAGGGAACTATGAGTGCATATTGGTAGAAGACAAGGTCAAGTCACAACTCCGGTAAGGTAAAAAATAAAAAAAATAAATAAAAAAAAGAACCAAAATCGGAATACCTCACCGCGGCCGCGGTCGACCGCGGTAGGAAGCATCTATTTTGGCTTGGCTCACCGCGGCGCGACCGCGTCAGGTCATAGGTCTTCTTTTTCCCAAACCCCCCCTTCACCGCGGCCGCGGTCGACCGCGACGAACCCCATCGTGCCCAAGTAAGTTTTAATTTCGTTAATTTCTTATTTTTTTTATTTTTTTCAATTTTTTTATTTCTTTTCTTCTTTCTCATTCTTCTTATTACCCAATCTCTCTTCAACCACCCATACTCTAACCCTAACTTAACAAAACCCTTTCCCCTTCCCTCTTCTTCCCCAACGTTCCCCTCCACCCTTCTCTCATTCTCCTACCCCAAACTCACCACTATTTTCCCTCATCTCCACCACCCCAACCACCAGGTTTCTCTCTCTTCCTCTCTTAAACTAAGTCTACTAACTCCCTTCTCTCTTAATTTCTTTTCTTTGTGTTTTGTTATTTTGTATAATGTATATGTTAATGGTAGATCTCCACCATATCTAGGCAAAAACAATTATTTTTCTTTTGTAAATTAACTTAGCGTGACTTGGTGGTAAGATTTGGTGTTGTTAGGTGAAAATCATGTTAGTGGGTTGATGATTAGTTGAATATTGTGGTTGACATTGGGAAGGGTTTGTACTACTATGGGCTAACATATGTATGTCTAGATCTCTGCACACCATGTGTTTCAAAAATTGCCACATTGAGCTAAAAGTTGGTAATGTGACCATCGTGGTGGTGAAGTCTGAGTAACTACCCGGCGGTCACACCACGGTGGTAAGATTTGGTGTTTTTGTTAATGTGTCAGGTACCATGTCTCAATCTAGGAAACGCAGAACCCAGGCTAGTACAAGCCAGTTTGACTCTACTCGGTTTGTCTCAAAGGCTGCTGAGGAAAGATTTGAAGCAAAGGCATCCCTGAAGATGGTGCATTAAGTACCTATTGACAGGGCCGCCCTGCAGAGTGAATGAGCAGAGATTTTCTATGAATTGAGGAGACTCCAGTTGGACGTCTTCTTTGAGGAACTGGAGGAGGCGAATATTTTGATGGTCCGGGAATTCTATGCAAATTGCCCGGAACATGCCAACTGGGCAGTCACAGTCATAAGAACACAGCTAAATGCTTCTTTTGAAGAAATACGCCAAGCATATCGGCAACAGGTCTTCTTAGGAGCAGAGGATTACTACCAAACCTACCAGACACCACCTGTCACTTGGAACCTCATTGTTCGGTCAATCTGTTTGGGAGGGGAGCCCATATGGACAAAGCATTGAATCACTCTGAACTCCCAATCTCTCACTTGGGAAGCTAAATGCTGGCTCACCATCATCTGTAGCCGACTGCTGCCCTCCAGCAACACTACTGATATAAATGCACCTTGTGCAGTGGTGGTTTGGTGTTTTGTCAACTGTCATGACTTCGATGTGGCCAGGCTAATCCACGATGAAATATTCATCAGATCTCCTGAGATAGTCAAAGGGTTCTACTTCCCTTCACCGGTCACCAGGCCGTGCCGCGCTGCAAATGTCCCCAAGAATTGTTTCATAGATGCGAAGCTCGCAAAGAAGGCCCCTTTCAAGGCCTGCAAAATAACAGTGGGAAAGGAGCAGCCTGTACCTATTTCTGTGGATGATGAGGACAAGGTGGTGCCTGATGCCGCCCCTCCAATGACACCTTATGATGAGGCAGGCCCATCTCGGCCTCGGCGGAGCACGCTGATGTCTACCTTGGAGCAAGAAGATAATGGCCTGGCTCCGAGCGTTAGGGCGCGCCTGTCGTCTCGACCTGGCCACCGTCTCTGATGAAGACTGAACACTAGGGAAGTCTCCTTACCTCACTATGCATTATTATTGTTGCCATGGGGACATTCCAATTTTTAATTGTGGGGTGGGGGATACTATTTGTTGTTGTATATATGTAATTGTTGGTAGGTTGATTGGTTTGTTGGTAGTTGAATATTTTTTTCTTTCTTAAATATATATGGATTAGTGTTGACTTTGCCCGAAGACGGACACCTTTCGACAGGTCTCTTGAGGGTTTTGAGTCCAGGACTCCTCCCGACGATGGACCTGTTTCTTGAGGGAAGTGAGTCTAGAGAAAACAAAAAAGGATTTTTCTTTGTTAGGTAGTGTATCAACCCCTTGGTTTTTCTTTATATCACGGTTCTTTTTCAAGGATTTTCATTTGAACCGGGTGTAGTTAGTTTTTTTTCCCGTTAGTTTAGGAGTCTTGGGCGGAAAAATCAAAGATGGGAATAGGGACCTTAACTCTATGATACCCTGAATAAAGATTACTTTAGTGGGACACTTAGGCTCTTTAGTCGACTCTAAAAATGCCTAAAATTGTGTCTCCCTGAATAGCTCAAATGCTTAAAGTAGAGTGTCTAATGATCCTAACTGAATGTGCCATGTGTGAGTGAGACTTTGTGTATTCTGTGCTAACACTCAATGCCTAGAACTTGCCCTGTGTGTGTACAAAGCGAATGGTAGTCTTGTTTGGTCTGGAACGTGATATAGGCATTCTTTGATTAACCCTTATGTATATGTTTGTCCCACCTAATGGTATATATATTAGTCAACCCCGTTGCACCTATAAGCCTATTTTCCTTGGCAACCATATGGAAAGCCTGACCCAAGTTTAAATAGCCTATATTGTTGAACCCTATCACCTCTTAGAAGCACTCGAAGTGTAATGGGTATGAAAAGAAATATAAGTGTGGGGTGGTTGATTGGGGCTGTTAAGTGGAATTAAGGAAGCATGAAAAATTGCATTGTTTGATAAGCAATACCATAGGCCACCAAAAAAAAAGTCTCAGTTTGGTGGTGGCTATTAAAAGAAAAAGTGTGCTTAAAAGAATAAGGGGTTAACACAATAATGTAATGGTGGAATGAAGGTTTGACAAAATCAAGAGCTTAAAAGTAAACAATGTAGTGGAGTGATTAGGGAGGTGCAATCACTATACCCATATGTATCCTACCCATCCCATAGCCAACATTACAACCAAATAAAGTCCTATTTGATTCTAGACCGAACAAACTCAATTAGTCGAGTATTACACTACGGACAAGCCTATGGTGCGTTGTTTGTGGCATAAGAATTTGTTTATGAGGGTGAGTGAAATGTTGTATTCGAGTTCCTCAGTGTGTGATCGGTAAATAATATAAGTCTCTTTTATAGTGAGTAGGCACATGATTCATGAAGGGAAGGTAAGCCTGGACCTCTGACTGAGAGTAGGAGAGTCGGTTAGGGGTATTGCGTGGCTATAAAGGAGTCCACTCTCGAGGCTAGGATGTCGCGCTGAAGTAGTCTATTTACACTCTTAATGAACCATACTTTAGTTTTTTTTAAATGCAAAAATGACAACAAAATGCTCTAAATAGTGTTTTTTACGATTTGCAAGAGATAATTCATGTTCGGAAGATACTTTGGAGCATTTTGGAGTCAATCACGGGAGTATAAGGCAAGTCAAGCAGAACCCGAGTGAAAAAAGCAAGAAAAAGGCGAAAATGGCTGGAATGGATCCCACTGCGACCGCGGTCGACCGTGGCTGGAACGCGGTGAGCAAAACAATACGAGGCAGAATTTATGCGAACCACCGCGGTCGCGCCACGTTCTGCCGCGGTCGATCCGGAAAGAGCCCAGAAAATGTAGGGACTTAAGTGAAAAAATGGAAAAAATTAGCCTAACCCTATTTAAACTCTATAAACTCGTCCAAGAAAGTTTAGGCTTGTTTTTAGACCGAATTTGGAGGCAAGAACAAGTGTGAGAAGACTAGTCTACAATTAGAGTTTTTCTATTCTCCATTTTGTCATTATTTTTGGAATTACGAATTATTTTATGCTTTCTTTGTGTTTTAGCATGAGTAGCTAAACAATCCGTCAAGCGTTGATGGAACCAATTGTTAGATGAAGTTTTGACTTAATATTGTTATAATCGATCCGGGTTTAATATGAGATTGTTCAACTATGCTTTGCATGGTTATTAATTGAATGAGCCCTTGATTAATCGTGTCTAATTGCTTGGTGTTGCTTGAGAAAGAATACCAGGTTAGATTGTTGTTGAACAATACCACGTTTGGATAATTGAAGAGATTCATTACTTGAATTTAAAAGTGGGGTTAGAGATAACGAAACTTTGCTAGGATAAATTAGAGCTGCATAAGTTATCAGCTAGAGTAGTTCGAGAGAATGCTCTAGTAAATTATTGTAGTTGATCGAGAGATAATTTCAATAACCCATAGCTCATAATACTCATAGAGTAACACGGTGAGATTATAGAAAAAGAGTCAGAATTAGTTTAGCAATTGGGGAAATCACTGCCCTAGATCTTTCTACCATTGATTTATCTTTAATATTAAATATTGTTAGTTTTTAATATCAGTCCTTTTAGTTAATAAATCCAATTAATTATTGAAAAAAATACTGCACCCGGAAAAGTGTCTAAGCTTACATTCGCATCACTGAGAGTTGTAATAGGTAGGTTAGTTCCCTGAGGATTCAGCTCTGGACTTTAAACCGGATTATATTTGCAACGACCGCTTTTTCTTTTATAAGGCACAGTTGGGCGTGATCAAATTTTGCGGCGGGACTAGTGTTTTTGGGAGTTTTAGATCTCATATCCACCAATTTTTGTGGGGGTTTTTGGGAGGTCTATGGGCGTGGTTAGGTTTGAGAGGGTGCGGGGAGTGTATAGGGTGGATTTTAGGGATTTCAGGGTGTCGCTACCACCGTGGGCGATTTACGTCGGCGGCTCAGGTCAAAGGTTAAATAGGCGGCTAGGGTTTGGTTTATGGGAGAGGGAGATGAAGAATGAGGGGGTTGGGGATACGTTTAGGAAATAAATATACTTATGGAAGGGTGAGTTCCGGGAAGTTGGATCTGAACAGATCAATGGCTGAGATCTATTGGTCCCTAAATGGTGTCAATTGGTTTAGTTGGGATTTAAGACTAGACTGAGTATTGGGCTTGGGTGATTTGGACTAGGTGTGTGGATTTGGGCGATTTAGAACCCTTTTTTATTTTTAAAATCCAATTAATTTAATTAAATACTAAATTAAGTACTAAAAACCTATATTATTTACCTATTAGTCAATCATAAATTATTAAAAGGAAATTACTAATTTAACATAAAAAAATGTCAAAATGAACAATTTTGATTTTTTTCTAATAATAATCAAATCATGTAATTAGATGCTAAATGCAATCAAAAACTAATAATGCTATATGATGAAGATTTAAATTTTTTTTTAATTTTCCATGATTTCAAATGCTAAAAAATACATGAAAAATGCAACTAAATGCGAATAATTTCAAATAATTACCAAAATTACATTCGCACAGTCACGTTACTCCCTGCACCTTATGTGCAGATCCAGGCGTTTCTGGACACGGTTGAGGTTGTTGATTATTTCCGAGGCAGATTCTCGGAGTTAGTAAGGTAGCTGCATGGCGATCGTAGCCCTGCTTTCCTCCTCCTTTATCTTCCCTTAGTTGTACTAGATTAATCCTAGACTATGTTAGTCTTGATATTTACAGACAGTTGTGTAGTTGCTCATGACTAGTGACACCCCGATGTCGGGCTCTTTTTCTCGTCCGCACTTTTTGTTTTGATTTGAACCCGTTATTGAAGGTTTTATACTGAACATCTTTGAAATTTACTTTAAAAATGAACATATCGACTATTTTGGTAATTGTGTCGGCTTGCCTAGTACAATGAAATATGCCATCATGATAGAGTTAGTTTTGGGTCGTGACAGATTGGAATCAGAGCCTAGGTTACATAGGTCTAACGAGTCATGAGCAGGTTTAGTAGAGTCTTACGGATCGGTTTGGAAACGTTTGTACTTATATTTGAGAGGTTGCGGAACCCTTAGGAAAAATCTCACATTCTTGAATTCTTGTCGTGCGAATCCATTGATTCAGCTTGAAGCGTAACTCTTTGAATTTCTTCCATGCATTCGTATGCGCACATGAGCGCTCGGTATCAGCTGTGCATCGATGACTTGTAATTTCCATGGTTGAGGTGAGAGATGTGGTTTTGGCATGATGAAGATGGGACCATTCTGTAGGACGTGAGGCAGAGTTTTGTCTGTGGCTTGACTACTACGATTTCGATTGTGTGAGCACGTGCATTTGGGGCTTATATGTCTGTTTGTGTCCTTATTGGTGGGAATTGTGACTGGATAACTATGTGGTGAGTATGATTTGATTGCATGATGAGTTCAGATTGTTCGAATGTGAAAAGAAGATTTTGTTGGAGATATATCGAGGACTATTGGGCGTTTGACTTCTGTATGGATTTGGCGTTTGGCCTCAAGTTATGGGCGTGTGAAGGACCTCTCATGTAGTTTAGTTATGGAGTGAAGTAGATCTTCTTGCTGTGTTATGAGTTCAAACTCAGGGAGATAAATTGATTGTGTAATAGTTATGATTATGGAGGAGTATAGAGAGATATCGGTTGAGGATAAACAGGTGGGGTTATATCCTGCGGGGTGTCCTGAGGTGGTGTGATCCTTATGTTGTTTTGTAGCGAGTTCTCTTTTTACCATTAAATGATATATGTTGCAATTTTGGTTCAGATCTCTTGTGGAAGTTGGCCTGAATATGGAAATGGTGAATGCAAGATTTGTAGATAATTTGAAGTATTAGATGTCTTGCATTGCAGGAGCTCGGGAAGGATTTAGTTGAATCTCACTGCGGTATTATGGCAATAATTGAGTATGGGCAATTTGATTTATTGTGTGATTTGATCTACGGTGTTGATCCAAGTGGGGGAGTTTTCTATCGACGAGTTAATTACACGATTAGGCGTGTTGTGGTTTCAGTTGGGGATAAACTGGTGAATTAGTTATGACTACCGTCGTTGCGATTGAGGATGACTCGAGTAAGGAAATTTCTGGATACAGGTTGTATCACACTCTGTGGGCATGTGGGAATCATGGAATAATTGAGTGGTTAGTGGTGAAGGATGTAGTGTGCGTGGAGTAGGAGATTGCTCGGTTGCTTAGGGGTGTGGGTTACTCCCTTGAGTGTTGGTGAGCTAATGGGGCATAGGACGTTCGATCCATTTGGATGGTTTAATTGTGATTTGAGCAGAGTAAATGACTCTAGAGAATGGTTCTAATAGATTCATGATTTATAGGTAACAGTTGGGAATCTTCAGGATGTGTATTTGGCTGGAAATTGAGATTCACGTTGGATGGTGTCAAGACTTGGTGAATTTCTATGTCATTATGGATTCCACATATCAGTATTAGGAAGGTGAAGGTAATGGATTTATACTCGCAATAAGTTTCTTCAGATTAAATGTTTGAGCTGTGGTACTTTTGGGGTGCTTAAGAGAACATTCAACGGTTTATGAGCCTTAGGGCAGTGTAGTTTATGCTAAGGTCTCGCGTAGTGAGTTTTGGTTGAGGATTGTGGTATTATAGCGAGGAGAAGAGTCAATTTGAAGGTAATTTAGAAGGAATTCGGAGAAATAGGACAACGGGGTAGTAGGTTGGATCAACATGGTAATGGGTAAGATCGGTTCCTTGTGTCATTATGATGTGGTGAGTTTTTACACGTGATTCGTGGCAATGCTCTTGGGTTTTTGACGGCCTGCGTAGCTTATTTGAGTTAAAGGGTCAGTCCTGACGGTTTGGTTAAGTACAATGGGTTTTAGAGGGTTCTTGATGGTCTCTACCATGGTTTGAGATGTATATTTCATACTGGTGCATGGGGCATGTGGCGTATTGTAATTTTCTCCATGCTGAAATCAAATGGAAAGTTCTTAGCTAATTGAGTATCTAGTTGCTTGAGAATCAGAGTGGATTTTGAGATTTTTCGTATCTTTCATATGGTGGAATAACGGGTGCGATGTGTGGTGTAGTATTGAGAGTTGAAGGTGCAAGGTTACCATGCGGTTTTGAAAGGAAGCTCCTGAATTCTTAGGCAGCATGGACGATCTCAGATGACCAGATAGATGGTTTTACTTCTAGATATGGCGTGATGAAGGTGTAAGTTTTAGAAGGAGCATTGTGTTTTAATTTATGGATACTTTATTGGTGTGGCGACACTCTCCTAGTTGTCCGACTGCAGATATTCAAATTTTGCCTTGTAACACGTACGGATTTTAGGGGTATTCCTCGTGGTATGATCGTGAATTGGAGAAGTATTAGACAATCAGGCGGTTGAGATGAGATCGAATATGGTGATTCGTGTGCTCTATGGATTTGGAGATTGGGAACTCTAATGAGTGGATGATTTCATAGTTGTGGGTTGTGGAGACATAGCCAAGGTTAGTCAGAGGATATTATGTTTTGTGATTCAACCATTGTGGACCTTTTGAGGGTTATTTGTCTACTGTGGATGACCGGATTGATTTGGGGTTCATTAGTAGGCTCAATTGGGATAGGTGTTTTGCAGCGGGTCGGATTTGTTGATTCAGAACCGCTATTGCTGAGGGATGTGCCATTCAGTTCCAATCGAGTGTATTCGTGCCCTGAATTATTTATGAGTTACTTTTCTATTGTCATCCAATTTCCCCTCCGTTCGGTATCGTGATGGCACCTAGTCTTAGGGACTAGGTAAGCCTAATATTTACTGAATAACTACAATAATGAAGGAAATCTAATAGTCTCGATATAGAAATCCTTACCGAATTTACAATTTCCCCGAACCGGTAGTACAAGTCATAAGCTCTACAGAGTTGCTACAACTTCTAAATGCAACTGTTTGGGAATGAGTAAAAACAGTTTGCATATAGAGTAAGAAGGTGACTCAAAGCCTACAAACGCAGCATAAGGTTTACCTTGAGTCTCCTCAGCAAGGATCCGCACAACTACTAACGATCAATACCTGGATCTGCACAAAAATATGCAGAAGTGTAGTATGAGCACACTACAGCGGTGCCCAGTAAGTATCAATATAACCTCGGTGAAGTAGTGACGAGGACTAGTAAAGACATCGACTGATCTAATAAACTGAACAAACATAAGTATAGGAATGGCAGAACATGACATCTATCTAAGGACTACACAATATGGTTAACAACATAGCAATTGCAATACGGAAGGAAAAATAGCAAGTAATATCGAAACACCATAATAAGACACAGAAGGATGGACGAGAACACAACCCAAATACGAAAATCACAATACAGTAAAGGCAAGTAGTAACTCAACACTGCAATAGTTTCCACATTAGGCCTTAACCAACAACCCCAATAAATTAACCAAATCCTTCAATTGTAAACTTTCACCTGTAAGTTTTGAAATATACTTCCTTCAAATATAAATTTTTCAAATAAATATCCTTCAAACCTAGTTCTTTCAAGATAATTACTTTTCAAATATAATCTTTCCACATAAATGTCCTTCGAACATTGTTCTTTCAAGATAAATGTTTTCAAATAAATGTCCTTCAAACATAGTTTCTTCAAGATAAATGATTTTCAAATACAACTTTTCAAGTAAATATCCTTCGAGTATAAGTCACCCTATGACACCTAAGCATAGAAGATTAGCAGCTCCGAACACAGATATATCAATAGGGGAATCTACCGGGATCCCTTCCCCCAGTTCCGAATTTATTATGCAGTACAAGGGGATCTCCCGGAATATGTCCGTAGTCCTAAAATAACTATGCAGTACAGGGGGATCTCCTGCAATATGTCCGTTGTCCCAAAATAAATATGCAGTACAAGGGGATCTCCCGTAATACATCCGTAGTACCAAAGTAAATATGCAGCGCAACCAACAGAGATAAGAATCATAGCACGGCAGAAAACTCGTACATCACCACAACAAGTACAAAGAAAAATGACAGTAATACAAAGTACGTCGAGTAAATCAATACAAGAACTTTAAATCACAAAGAAACGGTAGAACTTGTTCACAAGGAATAATCACGGTAAAAAAATGCTAGGCGTAAAGAGAACAGATTAACCAGGGAAAATAAAAAAGGTAGCAACGAATCCACAATATTCAAGTCAACAATAAGAAGCCAACACGAGTCAAATAGTTCCAAATAAAGGCAAGTGGACTAAGATATATGTTATCTAAACTTCTTTTGAGGTTGAGCAATTATGAGAGATATTCAACAATTCAAATAAGAGTAAGCAGCAAAAGATAATTATAACCCCAATTAAGGCTAAACAATTATAGGATGAGATAATAATAATTTCAATCAAAATATAGGCAGTTTATGAAAAATATAGCATGACAGTAGAAGAGGTAAAATCTTCAGTTAAGTCAAAAAAGCTTCAATTAGATAGTAAGAGGGAATCCTAAAGCAATTATCTCTAATTAAAGCATGTAGAAGTGAAACTAGCAAGTAGGAACCCAACGTGTCAAGAACAACTTGATACAAGGTAAATATAAGGACCTAAGAACTCTAAGAGGGAACTTCTCACGAATAAGTCAGAGCACGCACTCGTCACCTCACATACACGGACTACAATCAACATAGAAGACTCAAATCCTAAGGGGTAGTTCCCCCACACAAGGTTAGGCAAGATACTTACCTCAAAGACGACGACCCAGTACTCTAAAATGAACTCCTCGGGTGAAAAGACCTCCGAACGGCTCAAATCTAACCAAAATAACTTCAATGCACAATAAAATTCATAAGAAACTATTCCGGATCATAAAGTCTAAATCTTTAACAAAATCCAAAAGTCGACCAAAAATCCGACCCTTAGGCCCGTATCTCGGAACCCGATAAGTTTTACAAAATTCAAACACCCATTCCAATATGAGTTCAACCATACAAAAATTACTAAATTCTGATACCCTTTCGTTCCTCAAATCATGATTTTTCATTTTAGTAATTTTTTTCATAAACCAACACTTTCCCCAACCAAAAACACAAATTTAATGATAGAAATGAAGGTAAAATCATGGAATACATTAAATACTAGATGAAAAACACTTAGCCAATCGATTAGCTAGAAAACCCCCAAAAGCCGCTCCCAAATCCGGAGTCTAAAACTCAAAATATGAAGAAAAATAGCAAACCCTCGAGTTATATGAATCTGCAAGGACTTCCGCACCTGCGACCAACTTAGCCGCATCTGCGCAACTATAGTTGCGCATGATCAACCGCACCTACTCTCCACTCTGCTTCTGCGCCCAAGGATCCGCTCCTGCGGCACTACGCGCGCGCTCCAATTCTCCGCATCTGCAGAGACTTCCCAGAACAGCACCTCTGGCACCTGCGCCTCCTTTTTCGCACCTGCGACTATCGCACTTGTGCCCAAGGTCCACAGGTGTGGTTACACCAGAACTCAACCTCCCAAAAATTATGGAAAAATCATCTGCAATTTGTCTGAAACACACCCGGGGCCCTCGGGGACCCTGTCCAAGCATACCAACAAGTTCCATACCCCAACACGGACACTCTCGAGCTCTCGAATCACATCAAACCATGACAAAACTATGAATTGCAGCATGAATCGAGCTTATGAACTTTCAATCTTCCAACTTCTAAAACTCGTGTCGAAACCTATCAATTAAACCTGGAATGATTCCAAATTTTTCAGACAAGTCCTAAATAACATCACAGAGCTTCTATAACCCTTGTAATCGTATTCTGACCCCGATATCGTGAAAGTCAACTGTGGGTCAACTTCTCCATTCTCCAAACTTCAACTTTTCCAACTTTTCGCCGAATTGCCTCAAATTACTCTACAGACCTCCAAGTCCAAATCCGGATGCGCGCCTAAGTCAAAAATCACCATATGGAGCTGTTGACATTATCCAAAACTTATTCCAGAGCCATTTACACAAAAAGTCAAATTCCGGTCAAATTTCACCGCTTAAGCTTCAAAAACCAGAATCCTTCTTCCAATTCGACTCTGAATCATCCCGTAACTGAATCCAATCATGCAAGGAGGTCGATATACACAATGTGAAGTTGTTCAAAACTTTATGCCACCGAGCGGAGCTTAAATAATGAAACGACCTGTCCGGTCGTTACATTCTTCCCCTCTTAAAACAAACGTTCGTCCTTGAACGTGCCAAGAATCGCCTCAAAGTCTTCAAATCACAGAATGCACACTTGCACATACCCACATGTGATCCTAAGTTACCTCAATCTACATAATCCTAATGACACCATCTCAACTACAATTTAGTCTTTCTACCAACACTGATAAGCCTCATACGTCAAATTCTCACCTTCCATTTATTTTCAAAAGACTCGATTCTAAATCCATATCTGTTATTGGTCCCAACCGGTTGCATCAACTCATGCCTACGCCCATAAGGTACGATATCACAATATAACACACCACACATAGTCTTATAATCACTTCTGATCACAATAGCTACCCGAAATCAATTCATCACCGACAATTAGCTTCATATCTGATAGAACTCTGTTTCAAACCTCCATAACACTGATAATGACGCAATAAACACGAGGACCTATTAATTAGATACCCGAATCACCAAGCCATAACTAACACCACCGGGCACACACCCCGCAAGCTAAAACTCAAGAAGCACAGAAGGAAAATGACTGAATATAAAAAGAGAAACACATAAGGAAACTATCAAAAAAGCTAGACATGCACAACTCTCTATCAATATTAACCTACAAAACAATATAACACGGAATTAACTAAAGCGCATGAAAAAAAATACAAGGATCCCATCCTCATACAACTTCTACCGCGGTACTCAGCCCGGTTCAAACATATCGAATCACAAGAGGTCACGAGGGTCTCGCCTTCAACTCTAAATCACATATCAAATATATATCATACCAATTGAAATCTTCCACTAACTCAGCTCTGCCAATAAGATCACAACACTCACTGAACTCTCACCTCGGTAGAGTATCTAATCACAGCTCGTAACAAAAATACTCAGGAGAATCACATCAAGCTTAGCATGATGAGCAACAAGGATTCGCTTCTAGTCTCACCACTCTTAATGATCAATGAAAAAAACGATAGACACGGGCTACCACTCATCAAATCTCCCCACAGGAGAAAATATTGAAAATAGAGTGCAAAGCATTAAACTCACTCATAAATTAAGCAACAAATAGGGGGACACGTCCCGACCAGCAAAACTATAATGAAACACAAATGGTGCCCCTCTGTAATAGATCAAAACATACATGTATGATAGCATCTGGCACAATGGCCTCCATCCTACTATATGAAACACATCAACAAGTTTGGCCTCCCCCTCTTGGGAGCCCTCTACTCACCTGAATAACTCGTTGTGACACACCTGACCGAAGCTTAGGGCAACCTCTAACCACGTGGATGATATCTCCACACTCAAAGCAACCCCTCTACTGACTTGACTGTGGAAACTGCGTCGTACGAGTACTCTGAGACCCATGAGCAGCTGAAGCACTACTCGAAGCCGGAAGTTCAAACTGAACTGGCTAACCCACAAAACCTCTACCATGTCGTACTCTACCTCCTGTCGCGCCCCCCTCTTTCCTCCCCTTTCGGATCGGTCAGGGTATTCGACATTATCGGGACAACTCATTTCCTTTTGGGAAAGGGATAAGGAATTGAAGAGTCGCCACCTAACGATTTTAAGGTGCGTTAGAGAACCTACTAAAGGTTATTTACAAACACATATTAGATAACTAGAGATAGGGTAAGGTCTTGAAATTACTTCTAGTGGAAGGTGTTAGGCACCACTTGAAGTCTACGACTGTGGTTCCCCGCCAAACAAACTTTATGAATTTTAAAATAGGTAGCACATAAGCAATAAAAGCACATAGGTAAATAAAGGTTTTTGAGAAGATTCGCATTCTAAGCACACATATGTGCTAAAGATTAAAAGATTTAGAGTATAGGCACACATATAAGGTTTTGAAAGAGTTATGATCTAAACACACATATGTAAGGGATAAGGGTCCTAGGTTGTTTATACTATAGGATCACATCAGTGCAATTCCCGGTAATCACTCCTCAATGAGGGGCTACACGTTGCATTAGTGCACCGGCTATCATATCCATGTCTACCCTTCTCACCCCTTAGTGGTTATTAAGCGAGTTTATTTAACGACCTCTATATGTGTTGTTACCCGTCCTTTCTTAATGGTCCTGGAGGAGATTAGGAACTCTAGCTATACGCAGTTCTAGACAGACCCCTAAGGTTTAAAAGGAGAAAATTCTAGGCGACATGCAAGAACAAATAGGACTTTAATAGATAAAAATAGGAAAGAAGCAATTAAGAGGCTCAAGTTTACCTCCACAAATATTGCATGTAAACAGTACGTCTCAAACACAAACTAGGGAAGTATTATTAAGCAGGATCCTAAAACATGATATCTAAGTGAATATCAAAACGCAGAAGATATGCAGTTTCAATTTTATAAACCAAGAAGCAGGACCTAATCAGTTTGCCTATTGATTTTAAAACTTGTTAGCCTTTCGACAGTAAACACAACCAAGTAGTGTTTCAACTTTTAAAGAGATTGATTACCTGAGGCTTTCCTAGGCGTGGGGTTGTGCGTAGTAATTACCATAATTGTTAAAAATAGTTCAGGGGTTGTTTTACCTAAAACATGTTGTTCTAAATGATACGATTATGCAGAGATTGTTACTAGTTTTATTATGAGCAAGACAATTAGTTGTGACAATGTTTCTACCTTTTTCGTGAGTCAGTAGTTAAACTAGGCGTGGTTAAGCAGATGTAAACAAAATCCTATAGCATGGTATCTAATATGCACATATAAATGCAGGATAGCTAGGACATAATTTCAGGATGCGCAGGATTCCTAAAGCATGATTTCTAAAATGCACAAAGAGTTACAGGATGATTGGGACATGTTTTGCATGCACATGAGTATTAATTTTATCACCCTAGGATCAAGATTTCTAAGTGGTAGGCATAAAGCATGGATGAGATGCTGAAACAGTAGACATAAAATCCTAAGAACATGGTATCTAATGCATTCTTGGCATGGTTTGAATGAACATGCTGGTCCTAAAACATGGATTCTAATGCATATAGAAACAATGTAAAGCTTAAAACATGATTTATACCCGATGATGTTAACAGAACTATATGGCTACCCTCCCCACTTCACTATCCATCCCCAATATCTATTTACAAATAATTATTACAGACCAGCTGAATAAATTACATAAATAGATACAGGAAAAGAAGAAGTTAAACTATAGGGAGCCTGCAAAAGGCCTAGATTCCCCAGAACCTCAAGTGCCCAAATGTTTCATAGCCTTTCTCATATCCGGTGTGTCAGAGTTCCTTAAGGACCTCAAGGGATCCCGGGGAGTTCTCACACCCAGATTTCATAACCATAATTGAGTAAGTGCAGTGTGGAAGGGCCAGCCCCAGTACGTCAGAGTTCAGAGGGATCTCACAAGATTCCCAAGGAAATCATACACTGGAGGGGCAGAACCTAAGGACCTAAGAGTAGAGGGAGAGTGCTTGACATACTTTTGAAAAGGGTTTAAATAGGAAAGAAGGGATTCGGTTACAGTAGTTTTATAAAATAGGAGAGTTGTTTAGCAGTAAAACAATTTTGATAAAAGTGGTGAAATCAAACGAACAATAGATCAAACACGGAGCCAAAACAGGTTCAGCAATACTCAAATAACAACCCTTCACGCAGGGATAATTAGGGACTGGGGACACATATACACATATAATAAACACAAGTCTCTTGCAATTAAGGGGTAGCTAATAGTGTGAGTAGTGAGACATGAATTCAGGAGTGCTAATTAGAACATAGTCACAGAATCAGAAGTGCTTATGGGGATTCATGGGATTGGGAGATGACATAGTATAGGATTTCATAGCAGCAGGGAGGACATAGAAGTACTAAACATGATTGAGCATAGCACCAGGGCAACTTAGGGTAACAAATTAATAAGGCATACAAGAACTAGGCTACTAATACACAAGCATCAAAAAAGAATTGAGTCATATTGAATCAGATTACAAGTTTATAAGAACATGCTAATCCTAAAGAGTTAAGACATAATTAGCATACTAGATGAAGCAATGATGCAAAGAGGTCAATTGCATGTTGAATAACAACACAATAGATAGAAACAGATAAGGAACATGATAAACTGAAGCAGTAAAAGAAGGATATTGGTTTTGGGACTTAAATTGAAAATCAGAGCATACCAGTAAAGGGGCAGTAAACACAAAGGTGAAGGGGGCAGGAGAGCACGACAGTTAGCCTTGGATTGCAGCCGACTAACTCAGAATAATAGTAAGTGACACAGAAAGAGAGCAGAAAGCTTTGAGTGTAGGAGATAGAGTTTGAACTATTGTGTTCGTGTCTGTTTAGTGTCAATGAGAGAGAGCATATATAGTAGTTTGAAACTAGGTAGGATAAGGTAACAATCAAAGTCAGCCAGTGATTAGGGAATCATAATCAATCAACATAAGATCAATATAAGTACTCCCTTCAATTAAGGAGTTAACTTTGAACAGTAATAGACATGCAATAAATAAGGAAAAATACCATATGACTGGAATATAACACAATAAGGAAAATAATTTCAGCACCGTATCAGTATAGAACATGTAATTGAGGCTAGGTTCAGAGGATTCTAATTAAGGGAAATAACATGAGAATAAATTTGACAGTGTAGTCGACCATAAAATAAGGCAAGAAATAAGCTAAGGTCAGAAAATCAGCACGGAAATCATCATAATGGATTAGTGAAAGGTATCAATCATAGGGAATCAAAGGTTCAAATAGGAAATACTGATTAGGGGAAATCAACACAAATTGCACAGAATAAACACATGATAAGCAAGGCAGAAGGCAAGAATTAGAACCTTAATAGACATGGTAAAGTAAAGATCATATAGAATCAGGGATTCAAACTGGAATATAGTACTGATAAACATAAACCTCTGAGAGTTATCAAGGTAAGCACATAATAGGAAGAAATAGGCAGAATAAAAAACCTTAGTAAGTTAAACAAGGTGAAAATCACAAAAAAATACTCAAATTAATCGAAGCAGATTCATGAGAATCAAACATGCAAACAAGTTTGAGAGAACAAATAGTAAAGATAAACTCAAAACCCAAAGATTAAACCAAGAAACTTAGGGTTTCCAAAATAATAAATCAGACAAAGGAAAAACTTAAACAAATCGTTTAAACACAGTGAAAATCACAGAGTAACACTAAAGTCAGAAGAAGAATCGTTTTTTGAAAAGGGGTTAAGAAACCCTAGTTTGAAGATGAAGAGATGCTTTAGGAAAATAGGAAAATCTTTAAGAAAACAGCAAAAATAACTCGAATAGACTCAGATCTGTTGCAGATCTAAGAAATCCAGTGTTAAAATTAGGATTTCAGAGAGAGAACCCAAAGAGAGAGAAAGAGTCGGCTTAGAACCCACAGGTTCTAGATGGAGATAGGATGATATTACTCAGATGGCCATGGACGGCCTAAGAATGACATGAAAACCATGGGAGGTGAGTGAACCGCCTTCTAGTTTCTTTGAGGACCTCAAGGCATCAATAACCCGGCGTGGGAAGGAGCTATGGAGGCTGGGATAGTGGTGAGACCACCATAGTTACTGGTAAGTCGATGGCCGGTGAGAGGTTAGGTTTAGCAGAGAGAGTTTGAGAGATGTGTAACGGCAGAGTGAAAGAGAGAAATGAGAGGGGAAGGGGGGGGAGTCTCTAGGGTTAATTAAGGAAATGAGAGATCTGGACCGTTGATTAAGATTAATCAACGGTCCAGATTAGACAATGGATTGGGTCGGGTAGGATAGTGTACTGGTCTTGGGGTATTTGGGTTGTTTTTAATCAGACTTGGGTCCAGTTTAATTAGGTTATAAACGAAATAAAAATGGCTATTTGTTAAATACCCAGTGTAAATTAATTAAAATAATTTATAAAAATAGCTGTTAATTATAAAAATGAATTTCATGCGTAGAAAATAATTAAGATGATTACTTAGTATTTTAAAAATACAAATGATTAATTTTTAGATAAAAATAGTATAAAATCGTATGATTGAGCGATAATTGAAAAATTATTGCAATTATAGCCAAAGGTTGCCAATTTGGCTAATTATGAAATAGTTTGGTCTTAATATGACAAAAAATAATTAATGAAACCAAGAAATGCTTTTGAAATTATTTGTAATGCAATTTTATAATTATTTATTGGCAATAAAATGTTGGATATATTAATACAAATATAGGGAAATTGTGGAAAAATATCAATTGCTATTGATACATGATTTTGAAGTTATATATGCAAATTTAAAATATTTTGAGGATAAAATTGGGTATCAACACCTCCAAAACAAAGACCAGCAGATCTCTCCGGTCTACGAGGCCTCCTGGCCTCCCTGTACTCTCTCTCTCCTGATCTCGTTTGTCCTCTCGATCCCGGTGCGACATGCCCTCTAACCAGCGAGCGATCCCTACCCCCTGGTGAAACAAAACATATGACTCTAACTCTCGAGCCATGCTAAACTGAATATCATACCTAGGCCCCTCAATGAATCTAAGGACTCGCCCTCTAATTGTAGCGGTCAAAGAAGGTGCATGTCTGGCCAAATCACTGAATCTGATGGCATACTCTAATACTGGAATAGTACCCTGACGCAACTGCTCAAACTCCACGCGCCATGCATTTCGAAAGGACGGAGATGCAAACTCTCTCAAAAACATCTCTGAAAACTGAACCCAAGTAAGTGAAGCTGCACCGGCCGGGCTACGCAACTCATATGCCCACCACCCGTGATCAGCCTTCCCTTATGCTGGAACGTAGTAAAAACAACCCTATTCGTCTCAACAATATCCATAGTGCGGATGATGCTATGGAACTCCCCCACAAAAAACAATGCACTCTCTGAAGCCAAACAATGCCCTCTCTCGAATGTTGTTGCCCTGATCATGAGTTGAACTAGAACAACAGGTTGTGTCACCATGACACCTGGAACCTGACGAATAGGAACTCGCTGCTCTGGAGTGTGGGGGCGAGAATCTAGGCTCCTCCCTCGGTCTGTGAAGTAGCTGGTGCAACCGGAATCAACCCCGCTTGAGCCAACATACCAAATGTTCTCAGGAACTGTGCTAAAGTCTGTTAAAGTCCGGGGGTGACAGCAGGCACCTCCGGTACCTGCCCACTTACTGGAACTGCTAGAGGCTCCTCAACTGCTACTCTGGTAGGTTCCCTAGCTGTGACACGTGCCCCTCATCAGCCTCTGCCTCTGACCTTAGCGACATATGCTCCGGGGATAACAATATCAGGAACTGCAGCTCGTGTCCTCACCATTAGTGAGGGAATGGAATGATAATTTCAAACTTCAAGATAAATAGACTCACATGATAGGAATGAGGGAAGTGAAATTGTACTAATAGTTCTGTAGCCTCTCAAAGATAAGTATAGACGTCTCCATACCGATCCGCAAGACTCTATAGAACTGGCTTATGACTCGTAGGACCTATGAACCTAGGGCTCTAATACCAACTTGTCACGACCCAATTTCCCCTCCATCGCGTATCGTGATGGCACCTAATCTTAGGGACTAGGTAAGCCTAATATTTACTGAATAACCACAATAATAAAGGAAATCTAACACTCTAGATATAGAAATCCTTACCGAATTAACAATTTCCCCGAAACCGGTAGTACAAGCATAAGCTCTACAGAGTTGCTACAACTTCTAAATACAACTATTTGGGAATGAGTTACAACAATTTGAATATAAAGTAAGAAGGTGACTCTGAAGCCTGCGAACGTAGCAGCAGGTTTACCTTGAGTCTCCTCAGCAAGGATCCGCACAGCTACTAACGATCAATACATGGATCTGCACAAAAATGTGTAGAAGTGTAGTATGAGCACACCACAGCGGTGCCCAGTAAGTATCAAGACTAACCTCGCTGAAGTAGTGACGAGGACTAGTCAAGACACCCACTGGTCTAATAAACTTAACAAGCATAAGTATAGGAATGATAGAACATGAAATCTATCTAAGGACTGCACGATACGGCTAACAACATAGAAACTGCAAGAAGGAAGGAAAAACAACAAGTAATAAAGGAACACCATAATAAGACACAAAAGGATGGACGGGAACACAACCCAAATCCGAAAATCAAAATACAGTAAAGGCAAGTAGTAACTCAGCACTGCAATAGTTCCACATCAGGCCTTAGCCAACAACCCCAATAAATTAGTTAAATCCTTCAAGTGTAAACTTTCACCCCTATTTTTTTACATTGGGATCTTTAGAATATAATCCTTTCATATAAGAAATTATTTTTAATATACTTCCTTCAAATATAAACTTTTCAAATAAATATCCTTCAAACCTAGTTCTTTCAAGATAATTACTTTTCAAATACAAACTTTCCACATAAATGTCCTTCGAACATAATTCTAATGCTTTTCAAATATACTTTTCAAATAAATGTCCTTCAAATATAGTTTATTCAATATAAATTCATTTCAAATAAAACTTTTCAAGTAAATATCCTTCAAGTATAAGTCACCCTATGACACCTAAGCATAAAAGATTAGCAGTCCCGAACACAAATATATCAACTTGGGAATCTACCGGGATCCCGTCCCATAGTCCTGAATTTAATATGCAGTACAAGGGGATCTTCTGGACTACGTCTGTAGTCCCGAATTTATTATGCAGTACAAGGGGATCTTCTGGACTACGTCCGTAGTCCCAAATAAATATGCAGTATAGAGGGATCTCCCAGAATATGTCCGTAGTCCCAAAATAAATATGCAATACAGGGGGATCTCCCGGAATACATTCGTAGTCCCAAAAAGATATGCAGTATAGGGGGATCTTCTGAAATACGTCCGTAGTCCCAAAATAAATATACAGTACAAGGGGATCTCCCGGAATACGTCTGTAGTCCCAAAATTAATATGTAGTGCTGGAAGATCCCCGAAATACATATGTAGTCCCAACGTAAATATGCAGCGCAACCAACAAAGACAATAATTATAGCACGACAGAAAACTCGTACATCACCACAATAGATACAAAGAAACAATGACAGTAATACAAAGTACGATGAGTAAATCAAAACAAGAACGTTAAATCACAAAGAAAGGGTAGAACTCGTTCACAAGTAATAATCACGATAAAAACATGCTAGGCGTAAAGAGAACAGATTAACCAGGGAAAAACAAAAATGTAGCAAAGAATCCAGAATATTCAAGTCAATAATAAGAAGCCAACATGAGTCAAATAGTTCCCAATAAAGGCAAGTGGACTAAGATATAGGTTATCTAAACTCCTTTTGAGGTTGAGCAATTATGAGAGATTTTCAACAATTCAAATAAGGGTAAGCAACAAAAGATAATAATAACTCCAATTAAGACTAACCAATTATAGGATGAGATAATAGTAATTTCAATTAAATATAGGCAGTTTATGAAAAATATAGCATGACGGTAAAAGAGGTAAAATATTTAGTTAAGTAAAATAAGATTCAATTCGACAGTAAGAGGGAATCCTAAAGCAACTATCTCTAATTAAAGCATGTAGAAGTGAAACTAGCAAGTAGGAACCCAACGTGTAAAGAACAACTTCATACACGTTAATTTAAGAACCTAAGAACTATAAGAGGGCACTTCCCACAAATAAGTCCGAGCACGCACTCGTCACCTCACGTACACGGACTACAATCAACATAGAAAACTCAAATCCTAAGGGATAGTTCCCCCACATAAGGTTAAGCAAGATACTTACCTCAAAGACGATCACCCGGTACTCTAAAAATGAACTCCTCGGGTGAAAAGACCTCCGGACGGCTCAAATCTTACCAAAATAACTTCAATGCACAATAAAATTCATAAGAAACTATTCCAGATCATAAAGTCTAAACCTTTAACAAAATCCAAAAGTTGACCCAAAATCCGACCCTCGGGCCCGCATCTCGAAACCCGATAAATTTTACAAAATCCGAACACCCATTCCAATATGATTTCAACCATAAAAAAATTACCAAATTCTGATACCATTTCGTCCCTCAAATCTTGGATTTTAATTTTAGAAAGTTTCTTCAAAAACCAAGACTTTACCCAACCAAAAACACAAATTTAATGATAGAAATAAAGGTAAAATAATGGAATACATTAAATACTAGGTGAAGAACACTTACCCAACCGATTATCTAGAAAACCACCAAAATTCGCTCTCAAATCCAGAGTCCAAAACTCAAAATATGAAGAAAAATAGCCAACCCTCGAGTTATATGAATCTGCCAGGGATTCCAAAGCTGCGACCAACTTAGCTGCATCTGCGCAATCGCAGGTGCACATGACCAACCGCACTTGCGCTTCACTCTGCTTCTACGCCCAAGGATCTGCTCATGCGGCACCGCGCGTGCGCTCCAATTCTCCGCATCTGCGGAGACTGCCCAGAGAAACTCCTCTCACACCTGCACCTCCTTCTTTGCACCTCCGACCATCGCACCTGCTCCCAGGGTCCAGGGGTGCGATTACACCAGAACTCAGCCTCCCCAACACCATGGAAAAATTATCCGCAACACGTCCGAAACACACCCGGGGCCCTCGGGACCCTGTCCAAGCATACCAACAAGTTCCATACCATAACACGGACCCACTCGAGGACTAGAATCACATCAAACCACGACAAAACTATGAAATGCACCATGAATCAAGCTTATAAACTTTCAATTTTCCAACTTCTAAAACTCGTATCGAAACCTATCAATTCAACTCGTAATGACGCCAAGTTGTGCAGACAAGTCCCAAATGATATCACAGAGCTTATCCAACTCCCGAAATCGCATTTCGACTCTGGTATAACAAAAGTCAACTGTGGGTCAACTTCTCCATTCTCCAAACTTCATTTTTTCAACTTTTTGCCGAATTGCCTCAAATTACTCTACGGACCTCCAAATCCAAATCCGGGCGCGTGCCTAAGTCCAAAATCACCATACAGAGATGTTGACATTTTCCAAAACTTATTTCGGAGCCGTTTACCCAAAAAGTTAAATTCCGGTCAAATTTTACAGCTTAAGCTTCCAAAACTAGAATCCTTCTTCCAATTCAACCCTGAATCATCTAGTAACTGAATCCAACCATGCATGCATGTTGATATACATATTGTGAAGTTGTTCAAGATGTTATTCCATTGAACGGAGCTTAACTAAATAAATGACTGATCGGGTCGTTACATCTATGTTACGAGGATTTGTGATGGTTTTAGGCACACATGGTGCGGTTCTATTGTGGTCTTATAGCGAGATTCAAATGAGAGAAGTAATAGGGTATTGCATGATTGATCGCGTATTGATTATGTTATTTCGGGTTTTGTGTGCCATCGTATCGTCTGATTCTCTGTGGTTATGGTAATGCACTTGGGTACTTGATGTCGAATTTTGCGTGGTTATTGATTTTTGAGCAAGGCGGAGTGAGGTATAGAGTATAGACCAGCGCTTGGATGGGGTCGCGCATTGCAACGAATTTACGTTGAGATATGATCCTTTGTGTTAGATTCTTGTATTTGGTTCCAGTGTGTGCTAGGCTCTTATCATGGTGTTGTGATAGTACTTGTTTAGCTGGCAGAACAGTCCTCTCATTTGAGTCATTTTCAGGGTTGAGTATATTTGGAATGTTTCTATTTGGTGCACGGGTTGCACTGTCGTGGCTTTAAGCTGCAATGAGGTGTCATGTCAAGAGAGTGATTATGTTAGATGGAATAAAGTCATCATACCTAGAATGGGTACTATCGGGATCTGGTTACGGTCTATTAGACGGATATTAATGTTAAACGGCTTAGAAATTTGCTATAGGTCCTATCGAAGGATAGGGAATTCCACAACTTGTTGATCCGACAAATAGTTATGGGGTTCTGCATGTTTCTCTCATCGTTGGCAATATATGAACATGTTAGAATGGGGCTTCGTTCGATAAGATGTGTATTACCAGAATTGGGTTGTTTAAGCAGCTACTGTGGTTAGAAATTATCGCTATGAGTGTTTGAATTATGTGGTATATCATGTGATTTCAATTTGGGTTATGGCTATGGCTTGATAGAGTTTGTTCAAACTTATACAGTTTGTGGATGAGAGATTCTGACTTATGGGAATATCATATGTAGAAGCTGGATTCTAAGGCATATGGGCTAGGTTGGACGAAGGAATTTCAGCTATGTTCTGTTATCAGATCTATCTGGGACAGGCTGACATGGAATCACCCCCAATTATGTGCGTGGTAAGGTTGTGTGGCAGTTTGATGGTTTTGAAAACAACTCTAGGCATGTTCGAGGATGAACATATGTTTAAGTGGGGGAGGATGTAACGATCCGACTGGTCGTTTTGAGCATTTTCACTTTGCTTGGTTGTTTGATGGCATGAGTAGCCCCGCATGAGGTATTATGACGTGCATGAATCGTCAATTTTGATTTTCAGGTTATTCGGAATTGATATGAAGGAATGATTCACAGCTTGAAGCTTTAAATCTGAAGGGTTTGACCAAGTTTTGACTATTGAGTAATGGATCATGGATTTGTACTTTTATGGTTCGTTTAGCTCCGTTGGTTGATTTTGGACTTAAAAGCGCGTCTGGAATATAATTTGGAGGTCCGTGGTAGAATTATGCTTGAATTGGAAAAATTAAGAATTTGGCAATTTTGGTCGGCAGTAGAAAATTTGATATCGGGGTAAAAATATAATTTCGGAAGTTGGAGTAGGTTTGTAGTGTCATTTGTGACGTGTGTGCAAAATTCGAGGTTATTCGGACATGGTTTGGTAAGTTTCGGCATCGTTTGTGGAATTTGGAAGTTTAGAAGTTCTTAGGCTTGAATCCGAGGTTAATTTGGTGTTTTTATGTTGTTTTGAGTGTTCCGAAGGTTCGACTAAGTTCGTACGTTGATATGTGACTTATTGGTATTATTTGTTGGGTTCCCGAGGGCGTCGATTGTGTTTCGTGTGGTTAACAGATTGGTTTTTGGTGTTGGGAGATAGCTGTTTTTGCTGGTTTTTGAAGCTTCTGGTGTTTTCCACACCTGCGGAAGGGGAGTCGCAGGTGCGCTTGGGAAGTTGCAGGTGCGGGCAGTGTTGGGCTAGGTAAGATGCGTAGGTGCAAGACCTGGGACGCAAATGCGGAAGGGCGGAGTTGGTCAGTTTCCATAAAAGTGGAGTGTGAGTGCACTGATGCGCGATCCGCAGGTCTGAGGTTTGTCCGTAGATACAGAACCTGGGATCCTAAGTGAGTTCCGCACCTGCAGTGGATTTTCCGCAGGTTCCGTGTCGCAGAAGCGAGAATTGGTCCGCACGTGTGAAAGGCATGGGCAGAAAGTATAAAAAGGAGACTTCGAGAATTTTTTTTCATTTCCATCATTTTTCAATCGGGTTTTGGAGCTTTGGAGTGATTTTTGAAGGGAGATTCAAGGGGTTTTCAGTGAGGTAAGTTTCTTGAGCTCTAATACTCGTATATATGGTGATTTTCGTTGTTTAATCATGTAATTAGTCGAGATTAGAGGTGAAAATGAGGGGTTAGGGCTTGGAATTTGGAGAGTTTGATTTGGGGATTTGAGGGGTCAAACGGTGTCAGATTTTGGTGAATATCGTATGTATGGATTCTTGAGTGAATGGGATTTCTAGTTTTGTAAATTTTGTCAGATTTCGAGACGTGGGCCCGGGGGCCAGCATTGAAGCTGATTTCGGGATTTTTGTCTAATTTGATTGTTTTTCTTGTGGAATGCATTCCATTAGCGTATATTGATGGTATTGTAATGTTTGTGAATTCGGAGCATTTGGAGGCCGACTCGAGGGAAAAAAGCATCGCGACATAGAGATTTGGTCGGTTTGAGGTAAGTAACGATTGTAAATCTAGACTTGTGGGTATGAAACCCCGGATTTCGTATCATTTTACTATCTTGAGGTGACGCACATGCTAGGTGACGGGCGTGTGGGCGTGCACCATTGGGGACTGTGACTTGATCCATCCCGTAGCAATTGTAAAGTTGCATATTTTTTTGAAACTATATGATACTTATGTGTTTTAGAAAGAGTTTCTGTAAAATGGGTTGAATGCCATGTTTAGGCCTTGTGCTAGTGTTGCTTGGACCCTTAGAGACCTTTTTCTTATCATCCTCTCACTGTTTTCGATTGAAAATCTATGCTCAGTCATGGTTATACTTATTTATTGCATAACTCAGTTTTTATTACTCTATTTTTGATGCATATAAATGTTGTTTTGGGCTGAGCACCCTATTTTTTTACCGAGAGCCCGAGTGACTTGAGAGGTTTATGACTCAGTGAGGCTGAGGGCCTGATTTTTGAGGATATTTATGGCATCGGGATGAACGCTGCAACATGTTTGATATAGTCCGAGGGCCTAATTGATTTATGCCATGATTTGGCTTGATATAGTGCTTGGGCTGAAGGAGCCCCTCCGGAGTCTGTACACACCTCCAGTGAGTGCTGGTACCTACTGAGTGCGAGTGCCGAGTGCTGAGTGACTGGGAGGCATGAGTGATGGCATGGTATGCTCGAGGGGCTGTTTACGAGTGATTGTGATGTATGCACGAGGGGCTGTATACGAGTGACTATGATACTTGCCTGAGGGGATGTATATGAGTGATGTTTTTCCCGAGGGGCTGTTATGATTTCATCATTTTTGATCACCTTTGCATTGAGCCTCTGTTTGAAAACTGTTGAGAAATATCTTTAAATGATTTTACTGGAACTGGGTTTAAACGATATGACTTGATTCAAACCCTGATTTTTAAAGCATGTTGTATTTTACTGAGATTTCATGATATGAACTTTATATGTGTTATTTCTCGTCACTACTTCTCAGTCTTTATTTACTGTTGTTACTTACTGAGTTGGCGTACTCACATTACTCTATGCGCCTTGTGTGCAAATTCAGGCATTTTTGGACACGGTTGATGCTGTTGATTATCTCTGACGCAAATTCTCAGAGTTAGCAAGGTAGCTGCATGGCGATCGCAACCCTACTTTCCTCCTCCTTTATCTTCCCTTAGTTGTACTTGATTAATCCCAGACTATGTTAGTCTTGATATTTACAGATAATTGTAGTAGTTTCTCATGACTAGTGACACCCCGATGTCAGGATCTTTTTCTCTTCCACACTTTTTGTTTTGATTTTAACCCCTTATTGATGGTTTTATATTGAACAACTTTGAAATTTACTTTAAAAATGAACATATCTACTGTTTTGGTAATTGTGTCGGCTTGCCTAGTACCACAATAGGCGCCATCACGATAGGGTTAGTTTTTGGTCGTGACAAAAATGAATACAATCTTTTCTGTTGAATTCTTATTAAAAATATGTAGGAAGATTTAATAAAATCAATTTCATAAGAATCCTCAATGTTAGTAATACATTAGTACTCTATAATATTCAATACCAAGAAAAAATAAAATAAATACTAAACGGACTGCATAAAGCATTGAAATTGAGGAAAAAATCTTCAAGCTAATATATTATTATATTATATTTGAACTACTTTCCTACTCATATAATACTTTTTATTATTAGTTTTTTGTGATATATAAAAATATACCCAATTATTAAAGAACAACTAAGAAAATTTTAGGAATATAAATGTATGAGAAAAGAAAGAAAAAGGTTGGTAACAGCCAATACCACTAATGATTTTGCAAACATAATAATCTAAAAGTAGAATGTCAAATCGATCTTTTACTATTTAAAATCAAAATATGGTGGATAAAATTATAATTACGGTTAAATATTCAAACGTGAGATGAGCTTATATTATGAACCTAAATCAACAGAAAATAAATTATATTTTATGTTAAAACCAAATAATCAAATCTTCCAATTAATTATTTAGCAAGAGAACCCAATTAAATTATTTTTTAAATTAATCACATGAGTAAAACTAGTTTCCAAGCTAAATAAATATTAGGGTACATAAATTTATTCCATAAAAAGAGTGTCAGATTAAAAAAAATAGATTCCAAAGTAAGAAAAAAATTAGTATATTATTAAGAAGGTCATACAAGTGTTTAAGGAAGCACAATCAAAGCTAAATTTTGGACAAGAATAAGCTATCAAGACTACATTATAAAAAGTCGACTCTGGTATATCCTTTGTAGATGCCTCTGACAGAATCGAAATAATATTTCTATGTCATGCATTGCTTCTAAATGTCAGATCAGGAGGCATGATATTGTTAACAATAACAACATGTGGTGTACCAGTGATCACGCCCAACTATGCCTTATAAAAAGGACAAAGTAGTCGTTGCAAATATATTCCGGATATTAAGTCCAGAGTCGAATCCCACAGGGAATTAACCTATCAATTACTGTTATCCGACTCACACAATTTCCCGCAATCAACTTCCACAGATATTTAAATAACAATGGATTGGTTTTCTACTAACTATTACTTAATGAAACTATATTAACTAAGAGCGGTTGTAAACAATAATAGGAATGATCTAAGGTTGTGATTTCTCCTATTGTTGGAATCCCTTCCCGCTATGTTTAGTATAAATTTGCCTAACTTCTCTATCGATCATGAACACTCTGAATGCCCGCAAGTCTCTCCCGAGCAATTACGACAATATACTAGACATACTCTCCCGAGTTACGCTAGCTAGCTTTAATTACATCTCACTTAGATCACACCCAAGGTTTCGTTATCCCTAATCCCACCTTTAAGCCCTTCGTTATTGATCTCTAATATACGTCGGGAGTGATGTTGTTCAACAACTACCTAAATATGCACTCTCTCCCGAGTAATACATACTAAATAGGCATAGCTAATTGATGGCCCTTCAATTAACTACAACAAGAATGTAGTTCAACAAATACAGATTAAACTTTGGAAAATCTATATTAACATAGAAATAATTTCATCCTTCAATAGGTTCCACCCAAACCCTAGATAAGATTTTTAGATACTCATTCTAAAATAAGATAAAGCAGTAAGATGGTTCATAATTCACAAATTAATGGTAATAAGAAGAAGAATGAAAACTCTAATAATGACATGATCTTCTCTCACTTGTTCTTGACTCCAATTGAGTCTAAAACAAGCTTGATAATCCCTTTGGGGGAGTTTTTGGGTTTATATAAGGTTAGGTTAATTTTCCCAACGAGTTACACTTTATCCCCTGGAGTTCCTGGCCATTAAACGCGCGATCGCGACCACGGTCGCAGTCCCAACCGCAGTCTCTTGCTTCCTCACTATTTCGTCCTGCCTTCCACCGCCCCCAGGGCCGCGGTGAGAATTTTCACTGTTTTCTTTGCATATTCTCTCTCTTTTTCATCCGCGCTATTCTTGATTGGCCTTGTATGTATAAATTCGACTTCAAAACACTATTTATCTTCCTCCTAGCTCGGAGTAGCTCCTGCAAAGCATAGAAATTATCAATTAGAGAATTTTGTTATCATTTAGCATTCAAAACATCAGTAAAGTATGGTTAATTTAGAGCATAAATAGTGTCTACATTACATAATATAGGCTACTATCAACACCCCACACTTAAACTGTTGCTAGTCCTCGAGCAACAAACCACACTCTATAGGACTAATCCTCACTGGGTAACTTCCCTACTCCTCAAACCAATAATAATTCACAATGTTAGACTACCTCAGCGTAACATCCACACCTCAAGAGTGGACTCTCTCTCTAGCCACGTAATGTTCCTAACCATCTTACCTACTCTTAGTCATAGGTCCAGACTTACCTTCCTTTCATGAGTCAAGTGCCTACTCACCACAAAAGAGACTTATGTCATAAGAAATATAATTCACACACTGAGGACTTCAAATAAACACAATTTCGCTCACCCTCAGAAAGAACTTCTTGTGCCACAGAAAACGCCCATAAGTTTGCCCGTAGTGCACTTCTCTACTAATCGAGCTCATTCAGTCTAGAATTAAGTAAGACTTTACTTGGTTGTAATATTGGCTGCGGGACGGGTAGAATACATTTGGATATAAGAGTGACTATACCTCCCTAAGCACTTTAACACATTTTTTTAACATTTAAGCCCACATTTCTGTCAAACCACCATTCCACATTTATATCAATGTGTTGTACCCGCTACTTCTTTAAGCACAGCCACCACCATTAGAGACTTATACTTTAAACAATACAACTCATTACTCTCTCTCTCTCTCTCTCTCTTTTTTCAATTCCGGTGGCTCTTAGTATTAAATTGACACACCGTGCACATTTATCCATATTTTCTCAGTTCCACTCAAAAGCCCAACATTCCACCCCACACTTTAACTTTTCCATATTCATCACAATTCAAGTGCTTATAAGAGGTGATAGTGTTCAAAAGATGGACAATTCAAAAAAATTGGGTAAGGCTTGTAATGTGGTTGCTAAGAAAATCAGGATTATAGGCTCAAAGGGGTTAACTATGATATATACAATTAGGTGAGTAAAACATACATCGGTAGGTTCAACAAAGAAAAGCCTATATCACTTCCTAGACCGAATAAGGCTACAATTTCGCTTCGTAAACACACAGGGCAAGTTCTAGGCATTGAATGTTAGCATATAATCCACAAAGCCTCACTGACACATGGCACATGACTCAATTCAGTTTGAATCATCAGACACTCTGCTCGAGGTACTTAAGCCAAATCAAGAACATACATTTTAAGGCTTTCTCGCTACAGTCAACTAATGAGCCTAAGTGTCACTTGAAGGTATTCTATATTCAAGGTACCAGGTCATCATATCCCATTGTCCCACCCCTTAGCGGTTATTAAATGGGTTTTATTTAACGAGCTCTAAGCGTGTTGTTACTCGTTCCTTCCTTGTGGTCCAGGAGGAGTTTAGGACCTCTAAGTCTGGGCAGTTTTAGACAACCCCTAAGGTGTTTAAAAGGGAAAATCTAGACGACAAACAAGAATAAGTAGGACTAGAGATAAGTGACAGAAGCAGTTAAAAGCTCAAATTCACCTCCACACGTAATGCAATAAACAACACGTCTCAAACACAAACAAAGGCAGTTTTTATTAGGAAAAGGATCCTAAGACAGGATATCTAAGTGACATCAATGCACAGGAAATGCAACATTGTTTCATAAACTCAACAACAGGGTCCTAATCAATTTGCTTACTGATTTTTAAACCTGTGAGCCTTTAAGAAGTAAACATAATCAAAGCAGTTTTCCAGTTTTACGGAGATTAATTACCTAAGTCTTTCCTAGCCGTTGAACTGTGCATAACAGTTACAAGTTATTTTAAACAGTGTTGAAATTATTCAACCTACAAACATGATGTTCTAGGTGATCAGACCTTTCAAAATATGTTGTGCCAGTTTTATTCAGAAGTGTAACACCTATATATGAGACGATTTTCATACCATTTTCATGGTCAGTTGCTTAATCTTAATTAAACTAGGTGTACTGAAATGAGTGATAGAATTCTTAAGACATGACTTCTAAATGCACAGAGTTCCTAAGACATGATTTCTAAATGCACACAAGAGTGACAGAATCCTTAAGACATAATTTCTAAATGCATACAAGAGTGACAGTTTTATGTCAAGATTATTTATTGCCCTGGGAGCAGAATATCTAAGTGATAGACTGATACAACGTTAAAACATATACTAGTGACATGTGATATATTGAAACAGTAAATGTAAAGTCCTAGGAACATGATATCTAATGCAATGATTAGCATGATTTGGATGAACACATTGTTCCTAGGGCATAGACTCTAATGCAAATATAAAAAATGTAAAGCCCAGAGCAGGCATTTTACCAAATAATATCAACAGTATTATACAGCTACCCTCCCCATTTTCACTAGCCATACCTACTATCTGTTTACAAATAATTATTACAGACCAATAGCTGAATGAATTACATAAATAAAAAGAGAAGAAGTTAAACTATAGGGAGCTTGAAGCAGGCCCAAATGTATTCTGAGAATACCAAGCCTTCCTTAACCTCCAATGCCAAAAGTTTCATAGCCATTTTCATGTCTTGGTGCGTTAGAGTTCCCTAAGGACCTCAAGGACCCCGGGTAGTGCTCACACCCAAAATTTCATAATAAGAACCGAGTAAGTGCAGTGTGGAAGGGCCAACCCCAGTGTGCTAGAGTTCAGAGGGATCTCAAAAGGATCCCAAGGCAGTCACACATTGGAGGGGCAGAACCTAGGGACTTAAGCTTAGAATGAGAGTGCTTAACATAGTTTTGAAAAGGTTTTGATATGGAAAACAGTATTGAAAAGGACTCAACCAAGTAAAGAAGTTTTATGAAAAATAGGAAGTGGTTAGTAACAAAACAGTTTCTAAAAAAAACAGTGTGGACTTGTGAGAAGTCCGCAAACAGTCCAAACAACACCATTCAAACACAGATTGCACTGAGGGAGTATGGGAATTAGGGACACATAGAACATATTAATGTAACAACAAGAGAACAAAAGTTTTTCTTAGAGTCCACAGGACTTAAGAATTAGTCATACAACTACAGACATATGGATTTTTGAACAGACAGTTGAGAACATATTTGTACTAAACAGAGTTAAACATAGAATCAGATGTACTTAGGGATAGTAAATGACTTAGCAAAGCAGGTTAATATCAGAAACTGAGTAAACAAACAGACAAACAATCAAACCTACATAAATGGAGTAAAGTCAGGTTGGGACATGCTATAGAGGTAATAGGAAGATTCATAGACATGTTGATTATAAGTTGAATTAGGACAGAACTCATACATACACTGATTTAAACATGCTAGTTACATATTGAAAAGGAAAGTAACAGACATAAATAAGACAGGTAATCAGTAAACCAAAGCAGTAAGAGATCACATAGGGTTTGAACTTGGAACTAAATCAGAACATACCAGTTAAGGAGAGTTGACACAAAGTATAGAGAAGTGTAGTGCAATAACTAGCCTTGGCTTACATCCGGCTAGTTCAATAGAAGTATCAAGTAACAAGAAAGAGCATAAAGCTTCTTTAAGTGTAAGAGAGGGAGTTTATGAACTAGTGTTCGTGTGTGTAGTGAGAATAGAATGGAGTATATATAATAGTTGAGAGCTAGGTAGATAAGTTAAACAATCAATTGTTCAGTAATTGGAGAATCACAGAATCAATTAAGAACAAAATCAGTAAAGTCTTTCCTTAATTAAGGGAGTAATTTACCAACAGTAAAGAGCATGTAACAATTAAGGAAAGAAATCAAATAATCTAGGTACAGAGTAGGTAATTAGGGGTAGATACACAAAGGTTCAATTAAGTACATAGGTAGTAAGAATCAGTAAGTAACACAGTTGATCATAAATAAGGCAAGAAACAATTTAAAGGTTATGAAAATAGGGAAAATAACCGAAAATTAGCATATGAGTAACATCACAGTGAATCAGGGATTCAAAGAATCAAAATAATACTGATTTTAAGGGAAATAATATAGATTTTCCATGAATAAACAAGTAAATAAAGTACAAACAGAAGGAATTAGATCTGAAATCCTAATAGGACATAATAGGGTAAAAATCACAAAATACTCTAATTAAACGAAGCATTATTCATGAGAATCAAACACATAGTATAATCTAATGAACAAACAACAAGGACGAACTCAGAATCCAAACATAGTGCTAAAAAATTAGAGGTTTAAACATAACTGGTTAGGGTTAAGGAGAAACTTAACTAAATAGATCAAACACACAAGAATTAGAGAATAAAAACTTAAAATATCATAAATCATTTTGAAGAAAAGGTTTTCAGAAACCCTAGATAGGAAAAAATGAAGCGACACTTTGAAAAATGGAAGGTTTCTCATAAAAACAAGTAAAAACAGTTCGAACCTTCTCAGATCTGTTACAGATCTAAAAGGTTTAGGAGATGAGATTAGGGTTTCGAGAAAATAACCCAGAGATGAAAATATCGGCTTAGAAACCATAGGTTTTAGCCAAAAATAGGACGATCTTACTCAAGTCGAGCCATGGTGGCCTGAGACTGGTGAGGACAGGCCAAGGTGCGAGTGGATTGTTCCCTGGTCCCTTGAGGACCTCAAAGACAGCAGAAAACCCAGCGTAGGAGAGTCGCTAAGGCTGGAGAATGGTGGTAATCCACCATAGTCGACGGCAAGCGAGCAACGACGAGGGGGAATTAGGGTTAGGGTAGAGAGGATTTGGAGAGGAGAGTGAAGTGTGACGGCGAGTGTGAGAGGAGAAATGAGGGGTTTGGGGGGGGTCATTTAGGTTAAATTAGGAAAGGGTTAATATGGGACAAGAGTTGGGTCGGGTAGGAGTAGGATTTTGGGCCTGGGTGTATAAGGCATTTGGGCTGGCTTAATTTAGGCTATAATTGAAATAGAATAGGGCCATTTGTTAAATACCAAAGATAAATTAATTAAAATAATTTATAAAATAGCTAATAATTATAAAAAATTAATTTCATGCATAGAAATATTTCAAAAAATGATTATTTAGTATTGTAAATATTGTAAAAAGTATTAAGAGATTGAAAGAAATTAGTTAGAAATCACTTATCTATGATTTGGAGAAGTTAGGGTCTTTGGAAAATCACCTATGGAGGTTTAGGGTTTGAGAGAATTGAAAAATGGGTGAATATCCCGTCTAAAATCCCACTTCACAGGTTGCAGTTATCGCAAATGCGATTAGAGCTTCACATTTGCGAAGCTCGCAAATGCGAGATGGGTATCGAAATTGCGAACCCTTCGCATTACTAGAGCCTTCGCATTTGGGACAAAAGTGTCGGATTTGTGACATATGAAGACATCGCATTTGGAGGATGGCCTTCCCATTCCTGCTTTGCATTTGGGACCAAATAGTTCTCATTTGCGACAAAATACTTCTCATTTGCGAGGATGGCCTTCCCAGGCCTTCTTCGCATTCGGGATCAAAATCCTCGCAATTACCAGGCCTGCCAACTTCGCAATTGCGAAGCCTGATCTTGCAATTGCGAGATTAGAGGCCTGGTGACAGACACCAGATGCACCAGCTGATTTTTTTCTAAGTTTAAACACTCCGTAGCCTACCCAAAACTCACACGAGACCTCGGGGCTCCAAACCAAAGATGCACGCAAGTCTAAAAATATCATACGGACTTGCTCGTGCGATCAAATCATAAAAATAACATCTAAAACTACGAATTTAACCTCTAAACTCATGATTTTCTCAAAAACACTTCAATTTCACTATTTTCTCAACCAGGCATCCGAATCACGTCAAATGAACTCCGATTTCCACCAAATTTCACAGATAGGAATTAAATATCATAACAAACTTGTACCGGAATCCGGAACCAAAATATGGTCACGATACCAAATGTTTCAAACATTAATTCATTTCTTTATTTCATTAAAATCCAGCACAATAATTTTCTTCAAAATTTGATTTCTAAAGCTAGGGACCTCGGAATTCAATTCAGGGTGTACGCCCAAGTCCCATATTTTACTGCGGACCTCTGGGGACCGTCAAAACACAGATCTGGGTCCGTTTACTGAAAATTTTGACCAAAATCAACTAAAAATTAAATTTTAACTCTAAATATTATTATTTCTCATATTTTCACATAAAAACTTTCCGGTTTCACGCCCAGATTGCACATGGAAATCGAGGAAATTAAATTTACTCCTTTTAAGGCTAATGAGCCCGGAATGGAGTCTTAATTCATAGGATGACCCTTTGGATCAACAAGTAACAATCATAACTAAATACTGAGTGCAGTGACGAGCATTTAAAAATCATATAATTTCATAACATAAACAATAGTGGGAATATCCGGATCAAACCAGTAATTAAATTCCGAACATATCGTAAAACTTCAGTTTTTCGATGAAAGTTTGTTTAAAACATTTGTTCAACATGTCAATAGAGGCTTAGTCAAAAAGAAGAGTGAAATCAGTAATTTCATAAAAATAAGCCCCTCGGGCAAAGTATCACTCACAATTAAAGCCCCCCGGGTAAGCCTCTCAATCTTTCGTGACTCAACTCTCATCAGTCAACACTCACACTCAGCACCCACGCTCAACAGATACCTCATAATAACTTATTCGGCGAGCAGCCCGATCTATAAGCATATAGTCGATTGCGCTCACTGGGGTGTACAAACTTCAGAGGGGCTCCTACAGCCCAAGCGCTATATCGCTGCGGCGTGCAGCCCGATCCAATATCGCTGTGGTGTGCAACCCGATCCAACATATCTCGTTGCAGCGTGCAGCACGATCCGTACATATCTCGCTGCGGAGTGCAATCCGATCCATATATATATATATATATATATATATATATATATATATATATATATATATATATATATATATATATATATATATATATATATATATATNCTATCCTCACAATCCGGCCCTCGGCCTCACTCAGTCATCATCCTCACAAGCCACTCGGGCATTTCAGTACAACTCTGGAGACTCAGCCCAAAATATCTTTCATATATTTAGAAATACGGTGAGGAACAGGATTTAACAGTAAACATATATAAATCATGGCTGAGAATATATTTTCTATCAAAAAACAGTGTGAGGACAGTAGTAAAATACCCCTGAGGATCCAAACTGTTCGACACAAGGCCCCAAACATGGCATTCAACCCAAGTTAACAGAATAATTTCTAAAACACATGAGAATCGTATAAAATTTATTAAATACACATCTCTACAGTTGCCACGGGATGGACCAAGTCACAATCCCTACCAGTGCACACCCACACGCCCGTCACCTAGCATGTGTGTCACCTCATTTATTAAAATATTACAAAATTCCGGGGTTTCATACCCTCAGGTCTAGATTTACAATCATTACTTACCTCAAACCTGGATGAAAATCTACTCCGCGATGCCCTTGCCGCTCGACTCGGCCTCAAATTTTCCCGAATCTATTCAAAATCAGATTCGTATCATCAATATACGCTAAAGGAACAAACCCACGTGAAAATAATCAAATTACCTAAAAAATCCTGAAATTGGCCAAACCCGACCCCCGGGACCATGTCTCAGAATACGATAAAAATCTCAAAACTAGAATCCTTATACTCTCATGAGTCCATACATACCAAATAAATAAAAATCCGACAATAAATGGCCCCTCAAATCCTCACATTAAGCTCTCCAATTTCAAGCCCTAATCCCCCAAATTTCTTACTTAATTTTAACCAATGATTAAACAGTAGGAAAATCATCACAAACACAAGAAATAAAGCCCAAGTAACTTACCCAGTTGATAACCTTCGATTCCTCTTAAGAATCACTGCCCAAAGCTCCAAACTCGTCCAAAAACGGTGAAGAATGAGTGAAAATTCGCGAAGGCAACCTTTTATACTTTCTGCCCAGCGTTTACCGCATCTGCGGACATTTTCTCGCACCTGCGGTCCCAGGTGCGCACCTGTGATCCCCACTTAAATCCCAACTTTCGCACCTGGAGCCCTCAACTCGCACATGCGGGCTCACACGTGCGACCAAACACCCACACCTGCGATCCCAGGCCGACTTCCCTTTTTCGGCATCTGCGCATGGCCCACCGTACATGTGATCATAGCACCTACGGATCCCCGTCCGCAGGTGAGGCCACACCAAATAACCTACACCAGCAACAACTTTGCTGTATTTTTCCAAGTCCAAACCTTCCGATGACCATTCGAAATCACCTTGAGCGCCTCGGGGCCTCAACAAAATATACCAACAAGTCATATATCATCACCCGAACATAGTCGAACCTTCGAACCACTCAAAAAAACATCAAAACACCAATTTAACTCGAAATTCAAGCCTAAGGATTTCTAAACTTTTGAAATTCGCCAACGATACCGAACCCAACCAAACCATGTCCGAATGACCTGTAATTTTGCACACACATCACAAATGACATTATAAACCTATTGCAACTTCTGGAATCCCATTCCGACCCTAATAGCATACCTAACATAATACAATAGAGCTGAGCCACATATAATGAAGCGAAAATGGAGGAAACAGGGTTAAAACTCTCGGAATGACCGATCGGGTCATTACATTCTCCCCCAATTAATCATACATTCATCCTCGAACTTGGCTAGAGTTGTTCCAAAAACCATAAAAATTGTCGTGTAACCTACCATGCACATACCCGGGTGTGATCCCACGTCACCCTATCCCATATAGGTCCAATAGCACAACATAGATGAAATTTCGCAATCCAACCTAACCCATAAACCTTAGAACAAAATTTCGACTTCTGAAATAATTTATAGGATCAAAATTCCACATCTATAAACTGAATAAATCTAAACACGATGTATTAAGCCATATCCATAACCCAAGATGTAATCACATGCTATAGCGCATGACTCAAACACTCATAGCGATAACTCCTCATCACAATAGCTACTCAAAACAACCCAATACTGGTAAATAACCCCTTATCAAGCAAAACCTGGTTCTAACACTTTCGTATACTGCAAATGATGAAAGAAACATGCAGAAACTAGTAATCCTTCGCCCGATCAGCCAGTCATGGAGCTCCCCCTTTCTCTGACAGGAAATACAGCAAAATTTCTGAGTCGATCAACATAAATATCCTCTCAACTATACCGCAACCAGATCCGAAAGTACCCATTATAGGTCCGACGACCTCATCTCATCTACCACCACCACTTTAGAGACATGACACATCAATACCATCCAGAGCCATAATTTGTGCAACTCATGCGCCCAATAGCAACATCCCAACGTACTCAAATCATGGAAAAGATTCACACAAGAGGACTATCCCTCCAGCTCAACAAGTACCATCACAATTGTTTACCTTGAAAAAGGTTTTAACAATTATATTTTATTTGTGGTTCTAAAAATATGTGATTGATTCTAATACTAGTTAATAATCATGAAATAATGAGTATAAGTAAGAAGAATGTGATAGCCAAACCAATATTGTTAAAGGACTGGGGGCCTCGAGCTTACTGGAATCGGGGACCTCGAGATCAGATAATAGCAATAAATGAAGAACAATAAAGCTGAGAAATAATGTTGAGCACGTTAAACAAGAAAAGCAGAGAATGTTCTATTGCAGTAAATGTTGTGTGTTACAAGAATGTTTCGGGTCCCCTTTATATAGGAGGGGTGAATCCCAACATAGTACATGTATAATTATGACAAAGAAATAGAATTGGTACAGCTGTTTAACGGCCTTGTACGGACTTGTACTATCTCTTGCAGACCTTATCAGCTCTAACCACGTGTCCTTGGGAGTTTCCCGCCTTTCCATGACGGTCATCGATTTTACACTGCTTCAAGGTAGGCCTTGTTGGGCCTTCGATATACTTTCTCGAGGTATGCACTTCAGGGTCAAACTCAAAACTCTACTTCGAGCCTCTCGAGATCGGGCTTGGCATGCCATTGAGGCCTCGATATCGGGGCCCCCGGTATCGACCGTATACAGATAGTCCCTGCTTTTGTTAGAATGAAATGATAAGAAACAATTTGAATTCTTTGACACTTCGATGTCCACATCATGATGTCAGTCACGTGAGGTCGGTGATTGATGTGATAGAAAGGACGTGCAAAAGTCACGCCTGCACGATTCTCGAAAAGCTATAAACTGATAACGACGGTTAGCTGTCCTTTTGTCTTCTCCAACATGCATAATTGACCCCTATAAATACCCCAATCCTTCACTCCTTAAACATTTACTTCTCACGGCGTCTTCAGACCTTTAACAAATCTTTTATACGCTTACTTCTTTCTTGTGTTCATCTCTCAACAAATTTCTACCTCTTCTTCTGAAATTTTATAGCAAAAATGGCAAAGACTTCTAAAACTGTTCCCCAAAAGGAGAAATCCCCTTCATCATCACGCTCGTATAAGAGCAAAATAGTAGTGCCTCCTCGTGTTGAGGAGTGTATCCCCGGACCTCGTGAAACATCCTCTGATTTCAAGGTCGAAAAACCTTCTTCGATAGCGGAACACTGTGAACCCATGTCTCGATACATCAGCCTGATAGCCAAGACCGACAAAGTGAAGGTTGACTGCCGTTGGGGGGAGGCGGTGCAAGTAGAGATCCCTTCACCTAAGGAGGACATAACCACTCACAAAGCTGGTTTCCTTAGTGTCTACATGTATCTGTTCACCTTAGGTCCGGTAGAACCATCTTCACCATTGATAGACCTAGTGATCCTCGATTTTTGCAGACAATATCGGGTGACGCTTGGCCAAATCTATCCATCGTTCTGGCGAATCATTTACCTGATTAGGTATTTTTCAAACATGGTCGAGGGGATGCCTTTTACCCTCGATCATCTTATTAGACTATATAGCAACCGACTTTATCGAGGTGGGCTGATTAAGCTACAACGTCGATCTTCGAAGGCCTTCTTTGCTAGCATCGATGAGGATAAGCACAGAGGGTGGATGAGCCTCTTTGTCCAAGTCAGGACCTCGGACATGATTCCTGCTGAGAAGATGCCATTCCCCGAGGAATGGAATATGAATCGTAAGTGTACATGTTTCGTCAATCAAATATTTTTTCTACCCTTTGAACTAACTCCATTCGATGATGCAGTTGTCAAGTGGTACCCCGACGCGTTCAAGGATCTCCCGGGCTGGGTTCGACAACTCGATTCGACCTCTCCCTATGTCAAGCACGTGTGGTGCAATTTGGGCAAGACCTGATGGGAGGCCAAAAACCATGGTGCGTTTTATTTCTGTCATATTTCTGTCATATTTGAATTTCTCGATAGTACTCTCATCATTTATACTTATGTAGGCCTTGGAGATTCCGTTTTGATGAGGGAGCCCCCGCCTAGGGAAGTAGATGCCCCAAAGCCTGCTAAGGAGAAGAAGAGAAAGAAAAAGTCACCAGTTGATTCCTCGAGGCCAAAAAAGGTCAAAGTTCAAAAGCCTAAGGCCGATTCAGTGGCCTTAATGACGGAAGCGGCTGAGAGTATTCGTGCTGAGGACGAAGAGAATGATGAGTGCCCGTTATGATTGAGTTCTTTTCATAAGTTAATTGCCTTACTTTTCCTGTTATTCTTTCCTATTATTATTATTATTATTATTATTATTATTATTATTATTATTATTATTATTATT
>ML317386.1:0-27455 GCA_005239505.1 Nicotiana paniculata
AGATCTACACAGATCTTCAAAAAATAACTAAATCTAGACAGGTTCATGCCAATAAAACCAAAATAGTTAGAATGGGAAGGGGCAGTAGCATTTAGAGACAATCAGTAAAGAAGAAAAACCTAAAACTAAACTCAGTTAAACAAATATCTTGTAACTAACATCATTTAGGAGAATAAACAGAAAACCTACAAAATCTAAACAATTAATCCAAACGGAAGACATAGATTGGTAGAAGAAATTTAATACTAGCCTAGGCGATTTATCTTACTAGACAAGTGATTAAAAGAAACAAAGGGGAGGGGTACCAGTTAGATAAAACCATTTGGCCGGATTCGCCGGAGTTTGGCCGGACTTCGGTGGGTTTGAAAACGAGTCAAACCCACATGAATCAATTGCTCTTGTCAAGAGCAAACTGATTCATGCAAGTCTGAGCCGTTGAAGGCCCTTAATCAGTGCGCATGGGAGACTTAGGGTTTTGGAATCACAGATCTGAAATTGGGGTTTTTGGGATGGTTTTTTTTACAAGACTAATAACAGGAGGTGGTTTAGGAGGTGATGGGGGTTGTAGGGTAGAGATTTGGGGTTGATTGGAGTGGTTATGGTGGCCGGACGGCGGTGGCGTTTCAAGGGCGGCTAGGGTTTAGGTTAGAGTTTGAGAGAGATGAAGGAGATGGGGGAGGCTAGGGTTTAGGTTGGGGTTGGGTTTCAGATTGAATGAGGGTATGGGGTGGGGTTCGGGCAGTTAAATACTTGTTAGATAGTTAGTTCAGGACCGTTGGATCAAAATGATCCAACGTCTAAGGTGAGTGGAAGGCTAAACGGCGTCGTTTGGGTACTGGGTTTGGGCAGGTCGGGTGTAAGGGGTTTGGGCTGGGCTGTCTGAGTGCATAGAAAATAGGGGTTGGGCCTGGGTCTTTCTTGGCCCAGGTCCGATTTTGTTTTCTTAGTTAGTTAACTTAATTATTCTAATTAAATTAAACTCTAACTTAATCAAAAAATGTAGCAATTAATTTCAAACCTTATTTTTCATATATTTACATGTTAATTAAGAATAAAACAACCAATTATATATTCTTAATTAAACCTATGATNNNNATATGATTTATCGAATAAATTGATTAATTTTTATAGTAATTAGTTATTAAAAACTACATTACGTTAAATACTCGTCATTTGTCTATTATTTAATTAATTATAACTAATAACTTCATAATGCAAAATTTTCAATGATTTTGAAAGATGAATTATGGATATGCAAACAATGCAAATAATTCACAATTAATTACTGAAAAATCAACCAATATTCATAAAATCAATTGATTTATTGGGATTTTTATAGGACGATACGGCGAGTAAAAATCACATGCTCACAGATAGAAAGTCCAAACCAATAAAGAAATTCCCAACATCGGGGTGTTACTGAGTGTCTAAACATCACAAATATGGGAGTACTGTCTATACTAGTCTGAAACTAAATACATAAAATGGAAAGATAGGGAAGGAGAGACAAGTTCTGTGAAGCGCCGAACAACTACCATGGAATTTACAAAAAAGATCTACTATGCAAAGGAATCAACACCAACCGTGTTCAGAAATACCTGGATCGGCACATGAAGTGCAGGATGTAGCATGAGTACAACCAACTCAGTAAGAAACAAGAGTAAATAAAGGACCGAACGTAGTGACGAGCTTCAGTTATAGCTCAATTTCTGTAATTTCAACATAGGAAGGTAGGCATGCTTTCAAGTTCGACAATTTAGGCCATAGAATTTAATCCATGTAAGGTTCAAGTGAAACAGAGTATAATATCTTTCAGAAATTACAAGACGATGATACATGACCGCTGAAGTGCAACAGAAATGAAAGTCAAATACTTCCTCTCAAAGCAACTGTCGCTCAGTTCTCTCATTCACTCCAACCTCACAATCACTCATAATTCACAGTCACTCATTCCTCTCAATCGCTCGGCACTCGCCATTCGGCATTCGGCACTCGGAACGCGACACTCGAACTCACTAGATGCCTGCGATCACTGTGGGTGTGTACAGACTCTGTAGGGGATCCTTCAGCCCAAGCGCTGTAACAAGCCAATCATGGCATAAATCAATGAAACATGTTGCGGTGTGCAACCCCATTCCATAAATATCCTTACAATCAGGCCCTCGGCCTCACATAGTCATCAACCTCTCCAATCTCTCGGGCTCTCAGAAATCATGGAAATTAACCCAAACAGAAATGATATAATGTATCAACAAGGAACAATACAGACTGAGATATGATATGCAAATTAAACTATGACTGAGTATAAAAAAGCAATTTAGCATATAATTCAACATATACGCGACCTCTGTGGGTCCCTACAGTGCCAAAACATAGTCTAAACATGATTTCTAACATGATTTGCAGTTCAATTTCTGTGATACATAGAGAATGTACGGATAACAACAGATTATTCAATCACACAATTCCATACAATTGACCAAGTCACAATTACTACGGTGCACGCCCACACGCCTGTCACCTAGCATGTGTGTCACCTCAAAACCAAATACATGACACATTATACGGCGTTTCATACCCTCATAACAAAATTTAGAACTTTTACTTACCTCAATCCGAACAAATCTCTACTCCAACACACCCTTTGTCACGACCCAAAAACCACTAGTCGTTGTGGCACCTAATTTGACCCGCTAGGTAAGCCAGTTAACAGATAATACGAGCCAAACGAAACAATAGGAATAATAATGAAGAATTATCTGAGATTTTACAAATTTCCTAAGAACTGGTAGTACAAATCATGAGCTTCTAAGACTTAGAATTTACAAGGTGATATAAATAAGTACATGATCTGTTGAAAACTACATAAACAAATTAATAAAATCTAAAGCCACCAAGGACAGGTGATAGCTATATCCGGAATGCACGAACATCTTTAGGTTCAGTTCCCAACATCACCAGCAGCTCCACTCCAAAAGTCTGCACACAAAGTGCAGAAGTACAGTATGAGTACAACCGACCCCATGTACTCAGTAAGTATTTTGTCTAACCTCGTCAAAGTAGTGACGAGGCTTTTTAATAAAAATATGCTCACTAATAAAAGTCAATAACGAAATCTAGCAATAGAACTATACTACAGTATAACAGAATGGAGTACATGAAATAAATGTACAAAACAATAACATAGTACTGGAAGAAACCACAATTCAACAGGTTCCAATATCTCACCCAATCCTTTCCGTAGAGTGAAAGCCAATAAATCAAACAATCACCTCAAACTTTCATACTGTGAGAAATATACTCAAGATATTAAATCCAATGGCACGGCAACGACCTTCGTGCATTTATCTCATCCTCACCAATTATGCGTAAAACAGTACCAACCGAATGGCAGAAATGGCGATAACAGAAATGACAAACTAGAAAATACGCAAGTAGCAATGATGAGCGAGAATGCACATAAGAACATCATTAACAAATTAGGCAGAATCATAGAGGTAATGACCACGATTAGGGGAAAGAATGTAACTTCAACTAACTAGCATGGTGAAGGAATGAAGATAGATATGACAAATAAGGAAGAGAACAAATGATCTATATAAGTTAACAAGTAGAGACATGAACGACTAACATGGAAGAAGACCTATAGTTGAGTGCAACAAAACAGATATGACATGGATGCAATCATAATAGCAGGAAGTAGGCACGATACTTGCAAGTTAGGCAAGTAGGAGGCATGGCCGGTAACACGACAACAATTGAGATAGAGGATAAAGACAGGACAGTGATGACAAATAACATAAGAACCATAAATACGACAACAACAATTCAAGGTAAAGTCATGAAGATATCTGCAAGAAAAGGATATTACAACATAATGCATGTCCCTCGTCCTCACTTGCACGGAAATACCCTTCGTTCCATGAACTCGCAATAACATGAAAGCATAATAATATAAATGTAATGGCACGACATCACCCTTCATGCGTTTACTCACATAATATGACACAGCATTACCCTTCGTGCTTTTACTCACAAATGATATGGCACGGCATCACCCTTCGTGCTTTTACTCTCAATAATATGGCACGACATCACCCTTCGTGTTTTACTCTCAATAACATGGCACGGCATCACCCTTAGTTATTTACACTCTCCTCACATGATAATGTATATACAATGGCATTGCATCACATTTCGTGCTTTACACGCTTCCTTACCAAGCATATGTATATCAGTGACAAACAAGGCATGAAGCATAAATAATGTCAAGGAGAGTGTTTAAACGAATATACCAAATAAATTCCAATCACAACTTTCCAAGCCAACAATGGTTCAATAAACCCACAAGAATCTTATTAATCAAGTATTTCCACAAATCTAACGAATGATCTACAACACAAGTATAGAATCTAGTATCTCAATAATATCGGTCGTAGCAATGTATTAATGATTACGCATAGTGATGACCGAATTAAACACATCAATGTATTCTCAGAATTCCATAAAATTTGATCAAGTTATATTAAGCTAAGTATTAGTTTCTAACATTTAATACTATATTCTTAGTATCTAGGAGCCAAGTAAGGCATGAAGCAAGAAGATCATGTGAATCTACAAGACATAATTTATAACATAAGTTACCCCCGAGCATGGTTAACCCTGGCACATTCATATATGCTCGTCATCTCATATATGTATCACCCCCGCATGTAGCAAACAATGTAAAATAGTAGCAAAAAATCCCTCAGCAAAGTTAGGCAAGACACTTACCTCAATTCGGCTAATTCAATACTCAATGTAGCTTTTCCTTTAAAAAATTCACCTCCGCAAATATGACTTAAATATGCCACACAATGCAAGGGAAAACAATTTCAATTATGTGATTTTTATTCAATTTCTAAAAAGTAAATAAAAGTCAACTCCGGGGGGTCCAAGGGTAGGTTTTGACTACCCATAGCCTCACGAGTCCAAATACGTATTTTGTTTCCAAATTCGAGCCATATCGAATCTCAAATCCCAAATTTCTATTTTTCAAAGTTTTGACCCCAAATTTTTCCATAGATTCTCATGAATTTGATGTTAAATCTTATGTAAAATTATGAAATGTAGTTGAGAATTGATTAGAGGTATTACCCAATGATTTGGTATGAAAATCCATTCACAAAATCGCCTTTCATAGATGCTAGGGTTCAAAATATATCAAAATGAAGCTAAGTCTCGGAATTCTCAACATTTAGCAGGCTGGAGATGTCGCATATGCGATAGGGGATTTGCAAATGCGACCTCCGCAAATGTGAGCAAAATATCACAAATGTGAACCAGAGGTTTTACTGTCAAGGTCGCATTTGCAACCCAAAACTTCGCAAATGCGAAGATCAAAAATTCGCAAAAGCGGCAGGGTCCATCGCAAAAACGAGCAACCCCACATCGCAAATGCGGAGGGTTTCTTCGCAAATGCGAATCTCTCCTAGCAGCCCAAATTTCGCAAATGCGATGGCTGCTTCGCAATAGTGACTGTCGCATTTGCGATAAAAACATCACAAATGTGATATCACCAGTACCAACACTCAAAATCATGAAAAATCATTCCAAAACCAATCTGAAACTCATCCGAGCCCCCGAGGCTCCAAAACCAAACACCCACACAAGTCTAAAAACATAACACGAACTCGCTCGAGAGATCAAAACATCAAAATAACCTCTAAAATTACGAATCGGATGCCAAAACGCATGAAGATCAAAGGAAACTTCAAGAACTGCTAGTATCGCAACCAAACGTCTGAACCATATCAAATCAACTCCAAATGATGCCAAATTTTGCAGACAAGTCTACATGATGAGACGAACCTACTCAAAGCTTCAACCATGCATAACAACTTCTAAAAGACGAATCATACCTCAAGTCAAAATCAATAAACTTTGGAACTTCAACTCTACAACCGATCCCTAAACCTATCAAAACACGTTCGATCGACCTCAAATTTTGCACACACGTCACATTTGACATTACGGACCTATTCCAACTTCCGGAATTGGAATCCAACCCCGATATCAAAAATTTCACTCCCGATCAACAACAACAACAACAACAACATACTCAGTAAACTCCCAGTCAAACTTCCAAAAATCCAACTTCCGCCATTTCAAGACTAATTCGACTACGGACTTCCAAATTACAATCTGGACGCGCTCCTAAGTCCAAATTCACTCAACGGAGCTAACGGAACCCACAAAACTCCATTTCGAGATCCAATGCTAAAAGGTCAAACTTGGTCAACTCTTCCAAATCAAAGCTTAAATCTTGAAGTTCATTCTTCCAAATCAATTCCGGATAACTTGAAAACCAACACCGAAGATTTACGCAAATCATAATACATTATTCGAAGATACTCGAGCCCTCAAACTACTGAGAAAAGTGCAAATGCTCAAAACGACCAGTCAGATCGTTACACCCTTGCCTCACGAAACGGACTCCGAATTTCTCGAATCTAGCCATAAACAATTTGATATAATCAACACGGGAAAAATGAATCAATTCCATAAGAAAAATACTAAGTTATCAATCAAAATCGAATAGTCGACTCAAAGTCAGCCCCCGGGCCCTCAAAACCAAATTTAGAACTTTTACCTACCTCAGTCCTAATAAATCTCTACTCCAATACACCCTTGCCTCGCGAAACGGCCTCCGATTTTCTCAAATCTAGCCATAAACAATTTGATATAATCAACACGGGAAAAAGGATTCCATTCCATAAGAAAAATACTAAGTTATCAATCAAAATCGAATAGTCGAATCAAAGCCATCCCCCGGGCCCACGTCACGAAATCCTCCATTCATCCACAAGACTAACCATACAGAATTTATCAAAATCCGACACCAAATCGTCACCCAAATCCCCAAATCAAACTCTCCAAATCCCTAGCCTCAAACTCCCAATTTACACCTTAAATACACACCAACTAGGTGACAAAATCATTGGGGAAACAAGATTATTAATTGAAAATGAGCATAAGGGACTTATCTCAAGAAATCCCTGAAAAATCCCCTCATGAATCGCTCAAATCCGAGCTTGAAATGTTTAAAATGAAGCAAAATCGTGAACCATTAAATTTAAATGTTTTGTCCAGCCCTTCCGCTTTTGTGAAAACTTAGCCGCGTCTGCAGCGTCGCAGAAGCGACAATCCACCTGCTTCTATGGTGAACCACTGGAGCTGGGCCTCCGCTCCTGCGGTCCCCTCCCTCGCATTTGCGCAATCGCAGGTGCATAATTCACCATTGCACCTTCTCACACTTAGCTTCTGCGCCCATCACGCCGCACCTGCGATCACAGTCCTACCCAATCTTGGCCGCATCTGCGCTTCTCAACTTGCACTTGCGATCAAAGCTCCGTAGGTGCGATTACACCAGTAGACTCCCTACTTCGGCCATGCACCAAGTCCCATTTTGATTCGAAAACCATCTGAAATCAACCCGAGGCTCCCGGGACCTCAACCAAATGTACCAACAAGTCCTAAAACACGGTACGAATTTAGTCTAGCCCTCAAATCACCTTAAACACTATAAAAAATACGAATCGCACCCCAATTCATGCCTACTGAAACTAAGGAATTTCAACTCCTGCAAACAACGCCGAAACCTATCAAATCACGTCCTGATTGACCCCAAATTTTGCACACAAGTCACACTTTACATTACGGACCTACTCCAATTTCTGGAATCGAAATCTGACCCCGATATCAAAAAATCAACTCCCGATCAAACTTTTCAAAAATCCAATTTTCGCCATTTCAAGACTAATTCCACTATGGACCTCCAAATAACGATCCATATACGCTCCTAAGTCTAAAATCACCTAACGGAGCTAACGGAGTCATCAAAACTCCATTTTGGAGTCGTTTACACATGAGTCAACATCCGGTCAACCTTTTCAACTTAAGCTTCAATTTAATTAGCGACTTTGAGAGGCTCGTGTAATGCAAGATTTCATTTTGTTGATGTTCATAGCATAGTGGGAAATTAAAGTTACAATAAAATTAAAAAAACACCTAAATCCCTCCGAACCCGAACCGACTACCCCGACAAGCCACATAACAGCTATAAAGTAAAAAATGAGCGGTAAATGGGAAAACATAGCTATAACTGTCAAAACGACCGGCCGGATCGTTACAACTATAATTTGTTTTCCCTACCCTCGTAATTATTAATTGATAAGCGCATTATTTTTATTTTATTTTTTTGAAATTTTATTCATATGCAGTGTGGAATCTCAAGAAAGTCCACTGTTAAGATATTATTTTAGTATAAAGCGTAGGGTAAGCCTTTCCGGGTATTAAAGTGTCAACTTGTTTTGGAGCAGGGTTAAACTACTCTATCAGGCTAATTAAAATGATTGCTTGAATTTTTAAATTCAGCAACAATCGGAATATATATATATAAGGTCAATCTCTAATTTTCTTGAATGATGTGAATTACAACTTTTAATTGGAGTCGTAGACCAACAGCAGGACAAATAGGTAATAGACTGACGACCCTTAATGAATAGGAAAGGTCATTAATCTACTTATTCAAGCATGACGAGGAATGCTGCATTATTTAAACTTTTAGGGGGAAATCTTGATTAAGAAAATGAAAAAGTGGCAAAGCAGTAATAGATTTATTTGTAAGAATGTATGTGTTCTCTATCATATTAGGGTTGTTCATGTACAGCTTGCTATGGCCTTATTAGGCGGAGACGCTAAATAGGTTTTAATTAAAACTAATCTATGTTGCCACACCACTTTAAGGGAACGAAAAGGGAAACAATGGAAATAGGGATAAGAGCCTAGTTTTAAAAGGTATTGGATCTGTGAATAGCACCAAAATTGGCCGTTGCGTATACCAAAATGGATATCAGAAGTTTATTTTCCTTCTTTGTATATACCAAAATGTATATAAAAAAATTTATGCTGATTCGGGCTTATGAAATTGGGTTTTGGATTGGTCTTCATTGACACTATCAGTTTGATATGTTTCATTTCTCGCAAAATGAGTGAAAGAAATAAAATTACGGAAAAGAGTCAAATATATTTTTACTTTATCGAAAAAGGTTTACACATACTCTCCGTTATAATATTTGGTTATCTCAGTCCTTACTGTTACATTATTATTTAAATATATTCCTTAATTAAACGGACTATCACGTGTCCTCACACGATCAAAATGACCCATCCCTTTTTTACCCGCTTCGTTTAGTCATTGCTTACGCTTATAAGGAAAGTACTCAGTCTCAGGCTTAGAAATAGAAATCTTGGCTCGTTGTGGCTTGGCGCTTAACACCACCTTTGTCCTTGTCAACATATTTGCTTTGCTCCGCGGCTGATTGAGCTTGGGCGCCTTTGCTTTTCCCTTCTTCTCTGGCTGTGGTTTGTGTATTGGTTGTAAATAGATTGTTACACGTGGAACTTAATTTAGCTGATAAAGTATGACATGTGAGATAATAGTGGAGTGACGACTGTTATATTTACTGTTAATGAAGCACGGAAGACGCGGAGCAAACACTCACGAGACAATAAAGAATCAATGTTCGAGCCTAAATAACTGGTGAAGAGGTACGAGCGGAACGAATCAAAACTGAAAAAAAAGAAGATTCATGAACCCGCAATTAATAAGGAAAGAGAATCAGAATCGTTACAAAATTCTTATAGTTAATTACGATTACCATCATAACATGTAATTAATATCATTAATGCTCATAATGAATTCGCCATAAATAGAAAGAAACTTTATATTTGGGTATTCCTATATATTATTTGGTTATCAGTAACCCGATTTCTTCTAAAATTAGGCTTAGACTAAAAATTTTATTTTTGGGTTAAACAGTTTGCTCTTGGCTACTAGCCTCCTCTTTGTACTGGCCTTTTCTTCTTGCTCCTCCGGCCTTTCTCTTAGCGACTTTCGACATTGTTTATTGATTTCTGAGTGCCAATAGATGGTGACTTGAATTGGAGGAGAAAGAGAAGCGGCAATGGAAGAAAATAGAATAACCTAGAAAAGGAGAGAAGCTTAAGGTGTGAGAGGGTGATTAACCCAAAGTAATCCCCTTTGACAAAAAAAAACCCTAAATGATAGATCTGAGCAACAATTTGAACTCAAAACTCTCTGATTTCTGACAAACTTTGTTAATTTTCTCTTTGATTCCTTAAATCTCTCCCTAAAAATGGCACCATAGGCAGAGAAAAAAATGGTTAAGAAAAATCCATGCCACCGAGAAATCTTCAAAGGCCAGAAAGAAAATTCACAAAGACCGCATCGCCGTGGCCGGAGACAAGAAGAAGAAGAGAGCGTCATTGGTATAATTGCTTTGCAACTCTACATTTGTAACGATTTTTCCTTGTGTTAATTGTGAAGTGTGAGAGAGAAAATACTTGTATTTCAGAGTAACCCACATGAACATAGAAGCTTTGAGCAAATACTTGCTCAATTTCTTCTCAAAAGCTTGCATATTGTTTTGGACTCAACACATATCTCCTAATTTGTCTGATTCAAACAGGCATTCGCTGCCACCTATGTCACCTAGAAGCACAAAACACGATTTTCGTCTCATGAATCCCCTTCTGGAATCAGGTCATCGAGAAAAATGAATTTGCTAAGGATGATATAGAAGTTGAAATGAGGTTGTCTGTCATTCAGTTTTTGTTTCAAGGAGGTGATTTTGGGTCGGGTTATGTGTAGAGACTAAACGAAGCGAGTAAAAAAAAGGATGTGTCATTTCAATCATGCGAGGGCTCCGTCCAATTGAGGGGTACATTTAAATGATAGTATAACGGTAAGGGTTTAGATGACCAAATAGTATAATAGAAAGTATTTTTAAATCTTTTTCGATAATACAAGGATATATTTTACCCTTTTTCGAATTTTTTATTATTCTTTCTTCGATAACATAATTTAATTTAACTTGGTAAAGAGATCCAAAACACCGGAAAAGATTGAAGAAGAAATAAAAGTTTTTAGAATTTAACTATATAATGTCAATTTGCTGGAACTACCATTATCAAACCTAATATAAGGCTAAATAATTGCCAATTCTATTTATCCATTATCATACCATGCCATTTCCTCTAACATACATAAAAAGGGAGGCCAATATTAGTTAAGCTAATAAGAGAGATGAGTTTGGCTCTTATATATATAATATATAAAATAAAATAATGGAAATGAAGCCTAACTCAACCACAATCGCATAAACTAGCTGAAACGATTGTACCATAACAAGACTACAACCTATAAGTATACCATTAATCACTTTGGAATCTTACCGGCCGGGTTAAACCTTGGGCTAATATTTTACATAATACTGACAAATAGGCTAGTAACTATTGTTTGGTGTTTTTCTTTTAGGATCTTTTACTTCAAATTTAAATGCTCAACATATACGATTTTATAACTATCTTATTGAACGAAAAGTTGGAGCAAATTGAAGAAATCAATATTGGGCAATAATTAAACTCAATTTTCGCGCACATCGGCTACTATACGAGGAATTTTAAGGGGATAGGGGCTAGGGTGAAGCTATGAGAGCAGAATCTTTTTCACTGAAAAATTATATTGTGTATATAAGGTCAAATGTTTAGTTTATATGTATTATATCTCGTTGAAATGTGTTTACCTTTAAAATCGGATAACAATTAAATTTATAAGTGGTTTTAAGGACACGTGATTCCACCTAGTACCAATTGATAAATGCCTATGATTAATAATAAAATTAATAGTACATAAAGCAAACCGGTATTATTGCAATGCATCCCTCGAGCTAGATCGCCCTCGAACTGGTTGACAATAATCTTATGAAGTATGAAATAAACTGATGAACACGAGAGTATAAGAGAGAAAGAATATTGTATTGGCTGATATACGAGAATAAGATGGTTTACAAATTATTAGAAATCTCCTTTATATAGTAGAGGAATTTTATTTATGGTACAATTCTAATTATAGAAGGAAATCTCATGATTAGCTAAATGACCGTTCTTAATTTCATTCGTTCCGAGATTTCCGCCATGATTCTCAACCAGTCACGGATATCTCGGCTTTTCGTTATCATGCTGTCTTCGGTCTTGCTCGATGCAAGTCCCGTTTGGTCTCGATCATCACTGGCCTCGATCTTGACAGATACTTCGAATCTTGAACTCGACACCTTATTCTCAACTCTCGGTCTAACACAATACGGGGCCGACCCTCGATCCATCATCCTGGTCTCAGTCAATCAACAAAATCGGGTGGGCCCGATTTTAGCTGTATACAGATAGTCCCCTCGTTTTTGGAGTGTAATGACAAGAAACGAATTAAGTCTTCGATCTTTACCCCGATTTGTCATAACGTCATCACTGTGACATAAGCTACAGAGGTGATCAAAATGTCCCGTCAGTACAGTTCCCTAGGGTTTTAATGTGTGTCAGTCGACGGTCGGCTACTATTAGCTTTGAACCGTCGCAATGAAACCCATAAATAGGCCTCTTTTCCATTCTTTCAAACCGTACTTTCAATCTCTTCTACTCTAATCTTCAAAGATCTTTGCATTCTTCAAGTTCTTCATCTGCAATCTTCAAGTTTCATTGTTAACCTCTTCCCAAAACACCAAATCTCATCATCTTCATCTTTCTTTAACCTTAAAACTAAATGGCGAAAACGTCAAAGACTGTGCCACAAAAAGAAGCGGCTTCATCATATCGACCTGCCGACGAGAAAACACTGGCGGAACCACGCCCTGAGGAGTGCGTTCCCGGGGAGTGCGAGCCGGTATCGAGATACATATGCTCGATATCTGAGAACTTCCTCACGCAAGTGAAGAAAGACTGCAACTGGAAGGGCAAAGAAGTGGTGATACCGGTCCCCGAAGAAGACATCACTACCCACGTGGAAGGGTTTTTGAGTGTTTACACTTACCCTTTCATGTTGGGTCCCCTCGATCCAGTTATTGTTGACTTCTGCCGAAAATACAAAGTAACCTTAGGAAAAATCCACCCCTCCTTTTAGAGGATTGTTATTCTGCTATGATTTTTGTGAGCAAAATTGAGGGGCTCCCTTTCACCCTCGATCACCTTATTAGGTTGTAAAATCCTCGACTCTACCGAGGTGGTCTAATAAAGCTCCAGCACCAGGCTACTAAGGCATTGATTTTGAGCCTAGATGAGGACAAAGATCGAGGCTGGATTGGTCGGTTCGTCAGTGAAGACTTCGGACCTGATTCCGGCCGAGAAGATGTCGTTTCCCGAGAAGTGGAATATGAAACATAAGTACGATTCCACTATTAGTTGCTATTTGTTATTTTTGCTTCTTCGTTCTTTCTCATCGACATTCTTTTTCATAGTGTAGCGGCTGCATAGATGTCCGGTGCAATCCCTAACCTCGAGGGCTGGGTCAGGAACCTGGCCTCGACCTCTACGTATCCTGAGTGCACATGGAATGATTTATGGAAAGGCCGGTGGGAAGTCAAAAATCATGGTAAGCCTTTTTCATGTGCATAATGATTCAATTAAGGCATTCCTCCAAACTTACTCAATTTCTTCTCCTGCATGTCTCGGCAAAGATGCATTCTTGAGGCCCCATCTGGTAAGAAGAAATTCACCTCCCCGTCCTGAAACCGGCAAAGGAGAGCAAGAGGAAGAGAACATCGACTTCCGAGGGGCTAGAGCCTAAGAAAAGAGTGGCTCGTAAGCCAAAAAATAACATTATCCTTCTGTTCATGGAGTCAGTTCGGCTCCTAAGGGAGGCAGAGGAAGAAGAAGAAGAAGACTATTCCGGGATGGTGGCCTGAGTACAGACAAATACTGAGGCTCAAAAGGCCACTGAGTCGATAAGAGTTGAAGAGATTCTGCCTCTAACTGAGGGGGTCTCGGAAAGAAACTTGGGCGAAGTCCCCGAGTTGTTAATGGCCAGATATGCCTCCCACCGAGGTGAGAAAATGGAGGATATGGCTGTGGAGGCCGGTCTCGAGGCTCCTCGAGATGAAGAGAATGCCCCAAGTGACCCACTTGGGGAAATAGAAATTGTAGACTCCCTGCCGCTTTCTTCGTTTTTCAAGGGGATGATCAGGAGGCTCGGGCCATGAAGACTCCTTTCATATAAGGAGCCCACGAAGGGGAGGACCCTTTATGTGGTTACTTTACTGGGGTTGAGGACGGTGCTAGACTGAGTGACTTGGAGATATCAAGGAAGGATTCGGGCAGAGCATCATGTCTCTTCAATAAGGCACAACAGGCCTTGAACCGGGTAAGCCTTAACTCCCCTTGTCGATATCATACTTGTGTTTTTCCTCTTCTTGTCTAATTTCTTTTCTTCTACATGTGTAGGCCTCAGTGCTTCATCAAGAAGAATTTTCTAGATCTCGAGTAGAACTGAGCTGGTACGAGGCCGATATTCAAGGGCTTACCGAGGAGAAGAATGCCCTCAAACTTCTTAGTGGGCAGAAAGGAGAAAAAATCAAGGACCTCTAAGCTGAGCTAGTCGTGGCTCAGAAAGAACAAAGAAACTTAACCGAGCAGGTAATAAAAATCTTCAAAGCTCATGGCATCGGTTCGGGACTGATGGCTAACAATTCGATCTCACAAGTCCAGCAGAAGATAGAGATAATTGAGAAACTTCGTGGAGAAGTAGATGCGGTGAAGGTAGAGACCTTAGCATGGAATAAAAATATGGAATGTCTTGCCTCAGAGAAGGAGGTTGCTCGAGCTCAGCTGTCCTCGGCTTAAAACCAGCTCCAGGGCATGAAAGAGAAGAACTTGGCACATGCCAAGAAAATTGAGGAGCTCCAGGCTTGGTTGGTCACCGAACTTGCAATGGCCAAATCTTAGGCTGAGAAGGCCAAGGCTGATGTTGAGGCGATCATGGCCCTCTACCGGTCTGATGTTGAAGCAGCTTAAGCTCGAGCAAAGGAATTTTCCGAAGCTACCCAAGTTCAAGCATATTGGGTTGCCGATCATGCCAAGTTCCAGTCTCTAAGGGAGACCCTCGAGGAGATCTATGGTTGAGGCTTCGATCTCACGACCGAGATTGAAAATGCAAAAAATCTTGAAGCTGAAGTCGAAGCATTGGCCTCTCCCGATGATGATGATTTCGGGAGTATGAGTGGGTACGAAAGTGGAGGGGACCCCGATGGTGAAAAAGCTTCCCTTGGGGGAGATTAGGCACTTAGGATTTTTCATTTTGAATTTTTGTATAGAACCTCGACCGAGCCATGTTTCCCTTGTAAATGATTTTGACATATATAAGAAATTTTTCTTTCTTTATGTCTTGTCTTGTGAGATTTTGCCTTATTTATGCCTTATAAAATTTTGCTTCATTTATGCCTTATGAAATAGTATTCGTTGGTTCGAATTTAGGTACTTCGACCGAAATCGAACTAGTGTCGAGTGAGTACTTGCTCGAACTCGAAGTAGGGTAACCCTTAGGTTTTAATTGAGTGAGGATGATCTCTCGAACTCAAAACAGAAGATGACCCTTAGGATTTTGTATTAGGCCGATGTGACCTTTGTTAAAAGAATGACGTTTTCCCCTTTTTCGGCATGAAAGGTTTATTGTTAGGCATATAAAATTTGTTATGCCTTTGCATAAAAATAGGGAATTTGTTCGAGAGTTTGAACAAATTTGTACCCCTTAGGGTTTTCGAGGCTTGATACTATCGAATCCCTTTATAATGCCTTAGCACGAAATAAGGAATTGTTCGAGAGTTTGAACAATTTCTTACCCCTTAAGGTTTTCGAGGCTTGGTATTATCGAAGCCCTTTTTAATTTTGCCGAGGGTAGCCTTTTTAACCGGTTTATGAAAATATTCGAAGGCCTATTTTATCACGAAATTCGGACGTTCTGAACCGTGTTAATTTGACCGTAGCCTTTTTAGTTTTGGACTTGCCTCTTGGGCTTGTTTTTCCCATTATACTTCGAGCTTGTTCGAAGTGTCAGTCCCCCAGTGGGGTGGTCGTGGCCAATAAAAATCGAGGGTTGCCTTTTTAAGGTCTTATGATCTCAAGGTTTTAATAATTCGGTCTCGTCTATTTTTTGGACGGTAGTCCCCGAGTGTGGGGTTAGTTGTTCGAACTTCAATTGTGATTGGCCCTTAAGCCTGTTTACAAAGTAGATCCGGAGTATGAAATTGTAAAGTAAAATTTTTTTAAGGCATGAGATATTTGGCAAGGAAAAAATACTTCTCTTAATAGATGATTATATATTCGTACATGTTTGATGTTAGTGCTCGAGCAACCTATATGGTAACGGTTCATTCGACCGTTTGGACCTTACAAAATTTACCTATCGAGACCCTGTTGTCATGAAGTAATTCCCTTGCAACAAAGTTGACCTTCAAGGGTGATGCCCCCAGTATTCGAGGTTGATTGTAGATAATCCTCAGATACTGTTGAATTGCTCTAAGTTAGAACGAACAATGGTTGAATCGTTAAAAACCTCGCCGAAAAAACCCATTTGGGACAAAAAAATAGTCTAAGGGAAAAAGAGTGTAACACGTGCTTTCAGACCTAAAGACTTTGTGTTGAAGAATCAATTGTTGTCCTCGATCGAACACCTGAAATTGGTTGATTTAAAATATAATTGGAAATGGAGAAGGTCGTACCGTAGAACTAGTATCGTTTTAGGAATGATACATTCCAGTTGTTTGGTAATTGCTCGCCGTTCATTGTGACAAGCTTGTAGGATCCCTTTCCGATAATGTCGAAGACCTGATATGGTCTCTCCCAATTTGGACCCAGTTTTCCGTCATTCGGGTTTTGAGAGCTGAGGGTGACTTCTCTCAGTAGTAAGTCCCCGATTTTAAAGTTTCGAAGATTGGCTCTTCGATTGTAATACCTTTCGACTTGCTGTTTTTGTGCGGCATGTCGAACGAGGGCGGCCTCTCTTCTTTCACCCAATAATTCTAAGCTCGTATTCATGGCCTCGCTCAATTATTCTGTTGCATATCGAAACCTGAGGCTAGGTTCCTCGACCTCGATCGGGATAAGGGCTTCGACACCATAAGCTAAAGAAAACGGCATTGGCCCCGTACTGGATTTTGACGTCGTGCGGTATGCCCAAAGAACCTTAAGCAATATCTCTCTCCATTTCCCGTTAGTGTCGGTCAATCTCTTCTTAAGGTTTTGAATGATGGTTTTGTTGGTTGATTCGGCTTGCCCGTTCCCACTGGGATGATACTGCATTGATATAATCCTTTTAATCTTGTGATCCTTGAGGAATTTAGTCACTTTGCTGCCGATGAACTTCTTTCCATTGTCGCATACAATCTCGGCAGGCATCCCGAATCGACATATAATATGGTCCCAAATGAAGTCTATGACTTCTTTTTCTCTGACTTTCTCGAAAGCTTGTGCTTCAACCCACTTAGAAAATTAATCATTCATAAATAAAATAAATTGATCTTTACCTGGGGCTGATGGTAGAGGGTCGACAATGTCCATTCCCCATTTCATGAATGGCCATGGGGATAAGAGTGAGTGGAGTTGCTCCCTGGGCTGGTGAATCATCAGCGCATACCTTTGACATTTGTCACACTTTCGAACGAACTCTTTTGTATCCTTTTCCATATCGGCCCAATAGTACTCTGCTCTGATAACTTTGTGAACCAATGACTCGGCAACGGGATAATTTCCACAAGTTCCTTCGTGAATCTCTCGTAGGACGTAGTCAGTGTCTCCTAGTCCCAAACATATCTCCAACGGTTTCTCCTAAACAGTTTTCTGTCCTCGACCAGGGTGAACCATGATGCCTTTGTGCGTAGAGTCCTCGACTCCTTCAGATCTGGTGGGAGCTTCCCGTTCTTTAGATATTCGACACACTTATTTCTCCAATCCCAGGTCAGACTTTTAGAGTTTATTTCGGCATGACCTTCTTCGATCACAGACCTCGATAGTTGTACAACAGTCCCTAAGCTATGTTCGTCATCTTCGGCCAATGACCCCAAGTTTGCAAGAGCATCGGCCTCGTTGTTCTGTTCCCTAGGTACGTGTTGTAAGGTTCACTATTTAAATCCATGTAGAGCCACCTGTAGCTTGTCCAAATACCTCTGCATTCGGTTTTCTCGAACTTCAAAAGTTTTTTTGACTTGGTTTACCACAAGTAGGGAATCACACTTGGCCTCGATGACCTCTGCTCCCAAACTTTTTGCCAGCTCCAGACCTGCAATCATGGCCTCATACTCGGCTTCATTGTTAGTTAATTTTGAAGTCCTAATAAATTGTCTAACTATATTACCCGTTGGTGGCTTCAAAATGATGCCCAGTCCGGACTCCTTCACGTTCGAAGCGCCGTCTGTTCAAAGGGTCCACACCCCTAATGATGTACTCGATTTCAATGATAGTTCCTTTTCGACCTCGGGTATGAGGGCTCGCATGAAATCGGCCATGAAGCCTGCCAAGATCTAAGACTTGATTGTCGTTCGGGGTTGATACTCGATATCGTGCCCGCTGATCTCGATGGCCCATTTGGACAATCAACCCGAGAGCTCGGGTTTGTGCAAAATATAGCGAAGGGGATAGGTAGTTGGAACACAAATTGGGTGACATTGAAAATATGATTTTAATTTCCTAGATGCGCTTATTAAAGAGAGCGCTAATTTTTCTAAGTGCGGGTATCGGGTATCGGCCCCACCTAAGGTTCGACTAACATGGTAAATAGGGAGTTGTGTACCTTGCTCTTCTCGAACTAGGACCCCATTTACCGCTATTTTCTAGACTGCTAAATTTAAGTTGAGTTGCTCGTCCTCTTTCAGGGTGTGAAGCAGTGGCGGGCTCGACAGGTACCATTTTAGTTCTTCTAAGGCTTGTTTGCATTCCGGGGTCCAAGTAAAATTGTTCTTCTTCATAAGAAGTGAAAAGAACCTGTGACTTCTATCTGAAGACCTCGAAATAAATCGACCTAGGGCGGCTATGCGCCTTGACGACCTTGACATTATCCACGACGGTGACATCTTCGATGGCCTTTATTTATCTGGATTGATCTCGATCCCCCAATTTGATACCATGAAGCCGAGATATCGAGATGGGACCAAGCAAAGCAATCCATATTATCTAAAAGGAATTGAATAAGTTTTTTCCTTAGCTCGGGGGTTAACCCCATGCCCAGGTATACCTTTCGTTCGGTCAGGCCCTCGATCAGTATGACTTGTTCCAGATCTTTGACTGTCGATTTGGTGGTGTAGGAATCATCGGGAATTATGAAGGATCGAGGGATCGAGTAATCATTATCCTCGTCCGCTCCCTGCTTCTCCGATTGATTCAAGGCTGGTGCCTGTGGTTGCTATTTGGCCTACTGCTTTCCTTTTGACTCCGATTCCTTTGTTGATGAGAGAGGCGATACCGGTATCACTTCATCAACCACAAAAATCTCTTTGGCTTCATGTTGTTCCTCATACACCATTTTTAGTCCTCCGGTGTTGGGAACTTCAGAACATGGTGAAGGGTTGAAGGGACTTCCCTCATTTTATGAATCCATGATATTCCGAGTAGGGCATTGTATCTCATATCGCCCTCGATCACGTAGAACTTGGTTTCTTGTATGGCTCCGGCTACGTTTACTGGTAGGATAATTTCACCTTTAGTGGTTTCACTCGCCATGTTGAAGCCATTGAGAAACGAGTCGCGGGCACAATCTGATCCTATAGGCCGAGTTGGTCCACGACCCTTGATTGGATAATGTTGGTCGAGCTTCTTGGATCAATTAAAACACGTTTAACTTGAATTTTATTCATAAGGATAGATATTACCAGTGCATCGTTGTGGGTTTGTGAGATCTCCTCTACTTCCTTGTCATTGAAAGACAAATTCCCTTAACATTTCGTTGTCCCGAGTTCGTTTTTCCCTCATGTGATCGACACCTTGGTGCGCTTGAATACGGGTCCCTGTGGAATATCTACCCCACCGACGATCATGTGAATCACATGTTGTGGTTTTTCTTGCTCGTTCTTCCTGTTTGCATCCCTATCTCTAAAGTGGTTCTTAGCTCGATTGCTCAAGAATTCTCGAAAGTGGCCCTCGTTGAACAGACGGGCTACCTCCTCCCTTACATGTCTGCAGTTCTCGGTTCTATGACTATGAGTACCATGGTATTTGATTATTTGATTAGGGTTCCTCTGTGCCGGATCAGTTTGTAGGGGTCGAGGCTACCTGGTATCTTTGATTCATCCACTAGCCGATACAATAACTGATGCATCGACGCTAAATTGGTATTCTGATAGTCGTGGTGCTTCTGTGGTCTTGACATATTTGTCGAAGACATTCTTACTCATGATCCGTCGGGAGCTTTGTCCTCGATCACTTCGAACGAGGTTGCGTCCAAGACCGCAGTTTCTCCGATCTCCACTATATGGTTGATACTGATCTTTGTTCGATCGGGGTTTTGTATCGATGTCCCTTTGAATCCTGCCGACATGCCTGTTTGGGTAAATGGAACCAGAAGGAGTTCCTAACTGATCATCCTCGACCCTGATTTTTGACTGGTACCAATTATGCACATCGGCCCAAGTCACAGCTGGATACTCGATTAAATTCTGCTTTAGATACCGCGAGGCTATCGAACTTCGTACGTTGAATCCTTGGTAAAAGCTTGTACAACCCAATCATCTGCGACATGGGGTAGGTACATACGTTCCATTTGGAACCGTATACAAATTTCGTTAACATTTCGTTGTCTTTCTGTTTCACTTTGAAGAGGTCCGACTTCCTAGTCTCGACCTTTATTGCTCCCGCGTGTGCTTTGACGAAGGAATCTGCGAGTATGGCGAAGGAATCAATGGAATTTGGCGGAAAATTGCAGTACCATATTATCGCCCCATTCGATAAAGTTTCTCCAAACCTTTTCAGCAGAATGGACTCAATCTCGTCATCCTCTAAATCATTCCCTTTTATTGTGCATGCATAAGTGACATGCTCATTAGGGTCAGTGGTCCCATTATACTTGGGAATTTCTGCATGCGAAATTTCTTTGGGATGGGCTTAGGAGCCGCACTTGGGGGGAAAGACTTCTGCACGAACTTATTCGAATCCAAACCCTTTAGAATTGGTGGTGCCCCCGGTATTTGTTCAAGTCGGGAGTTATACGTTTCTACCTTTTTGTCATTTTCTTCAATCTTTTTCTCCCCCGATTCAATTCTCTTTCTGAGCTCCTCGAGCATTTTCATAATGGCGGGGTCAGTCTCCGATTCATTCTTGTTTGGCCTCTCCGGCACGGTTTCGGCCTTGTGAACAACTTCTGGTGGGGGTTTGGGTTCGACCCCGCTCGGTGCACAATTCTGATTTTGTAGTTGCGCTATAGCAGCTTGTTGATCCTGTAGCATTTCAAATATCAGTTGAAGGCTGACTCCGCGTCTTCGCTGCCCTGCGTACCTCGACTTCTTGATCGAACTTCCCTATAGACGCTATTCTCGGGATCGACGCCCAGATTTGCATTTAGGGCGACATGGGAACTGACATCGACGAGATTTGCAATCGGTACTCCCTCGAGGCCATCCTGAGTCACTTCGATCCTTGGGACGGCTATATTGTCGTTTTCTCCGTGAAAACCAAGGTCGTTGTCAGCGTGTGTGGGTGATGCTTGTGAGTTCGACATACTGATCCTGAAATCAAAAACACTTACGAGAACAAGCATAAAGTGGTGTGTGTTATGAGAATTAATACCAGGCAGTCACTATTATCTTTAGCTCCATGATGGGCGCCAAGCTATTTACCCTTAAAATCAGATAACAATTAAACTTATAAGTGGTTTTAAGGACATGTGATTCCACCTAGTACCAATTGATAAATGCGATGATTAATAATAAAAATTGATAGTAAATAAAGCAAACCGGTATTGAAATGCAATGCATCCCTCGAGCTAGATCACCCTTGAACTGGTTGACAATAATGTTATGAAGTATGAAGTAAACTGATGAACAAGAGAGTATAAGAGAGAAAGAATATTGTATTACTCTGAATGCAAGAATAAGTTGGTTTACAAATTATTAGAACCCCCTTTTATATAGCAGAGGAATTCCACTTATGATACAATTCTAATTATAGAAGGAAATCCCATGATTAGCTAAATGATCGTTCTTGATTTGATCCGTTCCGAGATTTTCGCCATGATCCTCGACCAGTCACGGATATCTCGGCTTTTCGTTATCATGTTATCTTCGGTCTTGCTCGATGCTAGTCCCGTTTGGTCTCGATCATCACTGGCCTCGATCTCAACAAATACTTCGAATCCCGAACTCGACACCTTATTTTCAAGTCTCGATCTAACACAATACGGGGTCGATCCTCGATCCATCATCCTGATCTCGGTCAATCAACCAAATCGAGTGGGCCCGGTTTTAACCGTATACAAAGTAGTAGCTTGATTGCTCCTAGTTCAAGCTTTAAATCAAGCATTTGGTCACCAAAGACCCCCGATTACACTCCTCGGTCTAGGAAAGAAAATTTTCATTTTCCTAGTACGTACATCATACTACTGTGCAACAGATGATTTAGCTAGTATGTTGAATTCTCTTGATGTTTTCCCATATTTACTTTTTAATTTTTCTTTTGAATTTTCTTAATAAAAATCTTGACTCCGCCTGACTAGGCAACATTTTAAATTACATCGGGTAGAAAATCCTTCATTTATTCAGAAGTTGTGGGGAATGGCATGATAACAAGTCAAGTATTTCAAAGAAAAAAAAGAAAAAATTAAGCAGAAACAATTTCTTCCACATCGCGTGCGCCACTTTAAATTCAAAATAACATAATGGTTCCTCATCGATATAGTAGGTTTAATCCCACTTGACTCTTGACAGAGAAGTTGACTTCATATGATCTGACGCAACTACCAAAAACTTTTTCTTCTTTTACTTTTTCATTTCTCTCTCCTTCTTTGTTGTACTACTTGGAGATTGTATGTACGGCCATCTACGTATAAGCGGATAAGCTTTTGATTATTTCCAACTTGAGTTTTTAATTAATCATATTCTATACTAAGTTCATGCATACCAATAAGCTAAATGCAATTGGAAAACATAAATCTAAATGGAAGATCACGAACTTTGTTAACTACTTCACAGTTTATATATATCTCAATGTCAACTACCAAATGAAAGGTCATAAGAAATTAAGAATAGAGTGATGCATTTTTCGTCATTAAAACATTTATAAAGTGTCATACGATACAAAAAGTCGGTGTAGTTAGATATAATCAATTGATTGTTGAACTGCAAATAGTGATGCACGTTGTGCTTGTACGTCTATAGAAAATATCAACTATTTCCAGAAAACAACCTTAATATTATTCTTAACTTTGTCTTTAAAAGCAGCCTACAGTACTATTTATGAAAACCACCATTTCTTTTGTCATATTTTGAAAACAAAGCAGAGGAAGAGAAGAAGAGAAGATGAAGCTAATTTGGTCTCCTGAAACAGCATCAAAAGCGTATCTTGACACCATACAAACAGTAAGTAACAAAATATTTGCTTCAATCTTCCCCTGAATTTATTATTTTATTTAGTGCACAAAAAAAATAAAAATATAGTGAATTAATATTTTCTTTTTTGGGCTTTTATTCATATGCAGTGTAGAATTTCAAGAAAATGTAGCGGTGCAGAATTTTTATCAGCCATGGCTGGAGGGTACAATGCGAAATTAGCGGTTGAAGCATGGAAAAGAGGCGACTCAATCACCACAAGCATCAGCCTAGCCATCGCGGCAAAACACAGTCATGGAAGGTATGCCACTATTTTTGACACAGAACATATATGTGTATGCGTGAAAAATCATTAAAATTCAAACACACTAATATTTTTAAACCCCATATATAGCTCTGAAAAGACAATTAGTTAAGTCTAAAAATCTAAAAGTTTGAACTTGTGACGTTTAATTTCTGACTCCGCTTCTACAGGTACGTGTGTGTGGTGCCAGACGAATCGTCAAGATTAGAGTATGTAGGCGCGATGCAAAATTCAGGAACGTCCTTGCCTGAAATGATGGTAGGAGAGGCAGAAGAGGTAATGGAAAAGCTAAATGGGGTTGATTTTTTGGTTGTGGATGAGAGGAGAAAGGACTTCATGAGGGTCTTTAAAAGTGCTAAATTGGGCCATCGTGGAGCCATTTTAGTGTGCAAAAATGGAAGCAAAATAAGGAATATAGAGAGTAGTAAGTTCTGCTGGGATGGGGTTCTTGATAGCAAAGTTTGTGTTGTTAGATCAGTGACACTTCCATTTGGGAATGGATTGGAGGTTGCTTATATATCAAGTAAAGATGGAAATCAAAAATCTCGAAAATACGCCAAGCGTTGGATTAGACACGTTGATAGAAACTCGGGGGAAGAGCATGTTATTCGACGATGAGTTCCTTGAGGCTAAATTAGGTTTTTCGTGTTTCCTTTGCCATGAACGAAATTAATCTCAAGTTTGAGTATATTTTCTTTTTCTTTGTGTATATATATGAGGAAACATTAGTTTTTTGGTTTATGCAATAACAATTGTTATTAGTTTTTTTATAAATTTGTCTTATGCTAATGAGGCCTTGCTTATAGCCGAGGTTGAGGCCCTTCTAACCTTTGTTCTCCTGAAGAAAATAAATATAAGTTCTTATCTAAAGGAAGATCTTCTTATCATTTTGGTATTTCTAGTACTCCCTCCGGTTCATAATAAGTGACAAATTTATTTTTTTATTTTGGTCCAAAATAAGTGTCCATTTATATAATCAAGAAAGAATTCAATTTGTTTTTACAAAATTACCCTTACGTACATAACCGTAATTTTTTTTTTTATTCCTCACATTAAATATTTAATTAAGGGTAATTTAGTCATACTAGTTATTTTTGTATAGAATTTAGTATTTTCTTAATGAGCGTGCCAAAAGTAAATTGGTTACTTATCGTGAACCGTAGGGAGTACTTATTAACGATAGTATTAAATTTAATGATATCTAGCAGGATTTTGCCCGTGTTATATAGCCACAGGCTATACTTCAGCTTATCAAACTAACTAACCAGGAAATTATTATTATATATGAGTTTAATTAGTTTTGTGCACTAAAGGTACCTGTATTAATTATTTCCATTATAAGGTTTTAGTTAGGTAACGTGAAAAGGAGAGTATAACCTATATTAATTAACTAACTTAGGAAAACACATAAGTTGACACTTAAAAATTATTCACGAAAGTTATTTGCACACTTCTTTACAGACATCCTCTTTGATAAGTTAGCTTTTTACCTATTTAGCTAATTTCTCTTGTGATTTTGTGAGTTTTATAGCTCATTTATTGGAATTAATTGACTAATTATATCAATGGATGATGTATATTCAAGTTTGAAGTTGTGTGAGAGCTATGGAATTGAAGATCATAAAAAAATAGGCAAAAAGTCATTATTTTAGAGTTAAAAATGAAGAAAAACTTAAGCAACAAGAATCCAAGAAAACCGTGACAATGGATCACTAACCGTTGCCACGGTTCAAAAGGAGCCTAAAGAGTCGAAGAAAAGGAGCTACTTGAATTCGACTAGGTTGAATCTTAGTCATGGTTGGACCTAAGCTACAGCTGAAACTAAAGAGTTGAAGAACCGTGGGCTCAACCATTGCCACGGTTGGAGGCCACATTTAACCGATGAGATATTTTTGTTATTGTCACGATCCAAAAATCACTAGTCGTGATGGCACCTAACTCGACCTGCTAGGTAAGCCAATTAACAGACAATACAAGCTAAATGAAATTATAGGAAAATAATGAAGAATTATCTGAGCTTTTACAAATTTCTCAAGAACTGGTAGTACAAATCATGAGCTTCTAAGACTTAGAATTTACAAGCTGATACAAATAATTACACGATCTGTTGAAAACTACATAAACCGATTAATAAAATCTAAAGCTACCAAGGACAAGTGACAGCTATACCAGGAATGCACGAACATCTTCAGGGTCAGCTCCCAACATCACCAACAGCTCTGCTGCACACAAGGTGCAGAAGTGCAGTATGAGTACAACCGACCTCATGTACTTAGTAAGTATTTTGTCTAACCTCGTCAAAGTAGTGACGAGGCTTCTTAGTAAAAGTGTGCTCACTAATAAAAGTCTGTACCGAAATCTAGCAATAGTATTATACTACAGTATGACAAGATAGAGTACACGAAACGAATGTACAAAACAATAGCAAAGTAGTAGAAGAATTCACAATTCAACAAGTTTCAATATCTCACCCAATCCTTTCCTTAGAGCGAAAACCAATAATTCACAATAATCACCTCAAACTTTCTTAGTGTGAGAAATTTACTCAAGACATCAAATCCAACGGTACGATAACGCCCTTCATGTATTTATCACATCCTCACCAATTATGTGTAAAACAATACAGACCGAATGGCAGAGATTCCGATAACAGAAATGACAAAGTAGGAAATACGTTAGTAACAATGATGAACGAGAATATACATAAGAACATCAATAACAGACTAGGAAAAAACATTGAGGTATTGACAACAATTAGGAAAAGGAATGTGATTTTAACTAACTAACATGGTGAAGGTATGAAGATAAATACGACAAATAAGGAAAGGAACACATGATCTCTATAATTTAACAAGTAGAGACATGAATGACTAACATGGAAGAAGACTTATACTTAAGTGCAACAAAACAGATATGACATGGATGCAATCATAACAGCAGGAAGTAGTCCTGCCATTTGTAAGTTAAGCAAGTAGAAGGCATGGGTAACACGACAACAATTGAGATAGAGGATAAAGACAGAACAATGACGGAAAATTAATAAGAACCATAAATACGACAATTAACAACTCAAGGTAAAAACATGAAGATATCTGCAGGAAAAGAATATCACAACATAATGCATGTCCTTCGTCCTCACTTGCACGGAAACACCCTTCGTGCAATGAACTCGCAATAACATGAAAGCATAATAATATAAATGCAATGGAACGATATCAACATTCGTGCTTTTACTCACATAACATGGCACGACATCACCCCTCGTGCTTTTACTCACAACTCACTACAAGAATGAAGGCCTTTCACAACAATATTTTTTGTTGCCATATATTCAATGTTGTTGCCAAAAATATTTTTGGAAACGACAAAGAAGTCGTTGCACTCCGTTGCAGTAAACACCGATGGGAAAAGTATATGCAACAACATAAAATATTGTTGCCAAAAGGTAACTTAGCGCAACGATATATATCGTTGCCATAAGTTATTTTTTGTTGGTAAAAGGTCAATGAAGTCGTTGATTATGAAGACATTTAGCAATAAAAATTATTGTTGTTACAACATTAGCTTTTTTGCCAACAATATCAGTTGTTGCTAAAAAAAATTGGCGGTAAGTTAATAATCTGTTATCAAGACTTTTAGCAACAACTATTATCGTGGAAATAATACTTTTTTCCAATAGATTGTCTAGTACTACTTTGGCAACAATTTTTGTGTTGTTACTAAATAGACAATTCATATAT
>MDKI01259468.1:0-18607 GCA_005239505.1 Nicotiana paniculata
GGGTGGGTGGTTCAGAAAAACAAAAAAAACACAGAATATAAAAATACAAAAAAAAAGGTTAAAAAAAATTTTTGAGGTGCGCGGGGAGAAGGGGGGTGGTTGGTGGTGATAGGGGTGGATGGGTGGTGCAGAAAAACAAAAACAAAAAAAAAAAAAAATTAAGCAGCTAATTTCTAGATAAGTTGGGTTGAGATCCCTTTGTTTTGAGTGAGTTTCATGGATTGTATTTGGGCTGCTTAATGGGTCAAAATGGATTATAAAAAAAATGGATTAACTTGGGCTCAACCCAAATAGACTCATGATCTAAAATGTTTGTAGCCCAACCCATTAATCTCTAGGCGGGTTGGGCAGGTTGAATGGGTTTGGGCTCAAATTGCCACCTCTAGGTAATACCAGTTCATTCATGGGATGCTATTACTACAATCTGAAAAGGCAGAAAGTTCTATACATTGACTATCTGACTACTTTTTTGGATTCACTCAGTTTATAGTTTATAAGGACTTGCTTCCCCCCTAAACTTTATACGATTAGATCAAGTCTATTAGTAAGTGAACGCAGATTACCTGATGAGGATTTCGGTCAATAATTGATTGCTCCTTGAATTTGATCTTGCAAGAATATTTACCACTGCCTTTGATCCGCATAGTGCCATAGTGATCGCAATAGATTTTGCCAATTATTATATTGTAAATAGAAGTAGTAACTTTGCTCCACTGAAATGTCTCACCATCTTCAAACTGCAGGGTTAGAACCCCAACAGGATCAAGCTGAATTGAACGTCCCCAGAACTTCCCTTTGAGATTAGAATCTGCCCAGAATTTCCACCCTCTGCCCTCACAGTGGCATGCAACAACCATGGGATGATGACTAACCTGAAATTCATGCACACAATATCAGCTATTGAAGAGACAGGCAACAAAGATTTGTGCCATCTAGTTCGAAACAGGAGCAATAGAGTTTCAAGAAGAAGTTTTTTACAGTTCAAATTTTATTTCACAGAAGAAAGTCCTACTTTTTCAGAAAAGAAGCGTAGCCCCTTGTCTGGATAATCTGCCTCGTAGGTTTCACCAAGTAGAGGATTAAAAGGTTTGCATTGCCTGCCTTCAGTCGATGCATAACCAGATACAGCAAAAGCTGCAATCTTAAGGATTCTCATCAAATCATTCCCCTGCAGAAAATTAACTAGGGAGAGTCAATTATTTTATAGCAAAAGTTACTGAACATGCCACACAAATATGATCTAGGCAGAACTACTGATAACCATGAGGGTGTTTGGATTGACTTATTTTAAGAGCTTATTGGCTTTTAAGCACTTTTGTAGTTAGTGACTTCATGGACAAAATATCAGTGAGAATTTTAAATACAAAAACATCAAAACATCTGCATCTGCATAGACAACATTACTTTCAAGACAATTGCAATGTGATAATCTAGACTCACAGCAGAAACTATTAAGAACTTGCTAACCAAAATGAAATTAGAAAATGGCAACAGATGAGGGTCAAGCAGAACTTATAACATCTGATGGAAGCCATGTATCAGAAGCCCATCAAGGTGAGGACTCGAGATATGCTGTAGAAAGGCCTTATCTTTTTCCATTTTACTATTCCAATAGGATCTTATATAACAACTTAGATGAAAAAGTGGGTCGGGTTCCCATTATTTTACAGGAATAGATCCAGTCACTCAATTAATAAGCTTGCTACTCTAAAGAACTCCTCATTTGGCAAACTTGTAGCTATTTCCTCCAAGAAATATTCAAATCTCATACCGAAATCCAAAACTTTTTACACCTAGATGGCTTACACTGCTACCAGCATACTCAGTTCATCAACAGGTTCAAACAACAGTTATTGTGCCCAATGTTGAAAAAAGGAGATAGGAAGGCAAGTGATAATAACCACATGAAACAGATAGCAGGAAACTATTCAGCTGCTTTCATCACCAAGCAGAAGTACCATTATATGTTTTTTTAACAAGCTATCTGCTACTATAAAACAAGAAGAAAAAATGAGAGCTGACAAGTTACCTGCTTTCCCCACTCCAGTGCCTGATCAACCAGGTGTGAGTACTCCAAATCTTCAAAGCATTTCTGCAGTGAAGATAGCGGCTCATTGAAGTATACTGGAAGACACACACCAGATAGGTCTTTCCCAATATTATCCTTGATTATTGACCACAAACCAACTGGCTTCTCTTTTTCCTTTGGTTCTGGGAGACTATCCCTTCTTTTGATGTAGGGATATTTGATTGCCTTTACTTCTATCCCCACTTCCCTTGTATGACCAGAGAGGCTCTCATTCTCAAAGGTTAATGAACTACAAGCATTTCCAGTACCCTCTCTACTGCGATAAGAAGCACTTCTCAGAGATTCAGCAGACATAAAGTCATTAGTATCAAAAAATGCACCATCTTCTTCATCTGTTTCAACATCTACTCCATATCGGCTTTCATTGTCAGCATCAGAGTCGCTAGCACTGCCCTCAGACATAATGGAATAGAAATCTGCAACATTTACAAAGAGACTATGAATTGTTGAATCTCCCATCTTATTTTATTAAACTAACAAAAATTAAACTAACAAATTATAATTTCAATCTATTTGAAAGGAAATGTAAGAAAATCCACCGAGAGTTTTATTAACTGCTTTTCACAGCAAACTTGCATAAACCACCCTCAGCTGTAACAGACGAAAGCCTCTTTGCTACTGCATGGACACACCTAATAATTTATGGCAAGGACTAAATTTTGAAATGTTTTCTGCACGCTGCATTTTACATTGTAAAAGGCCCTTTGATTTTCATAAGGACTAAACTTTTGAAAGGCATTTCTAAAAGATGTAATGTACAATGTAAAAAGCCCTTCGATTTTCAAATGAAAAAATCTAAGCATTTACAGACATGAAGTTTGATTACCACTGTGCAACCTACTACTAAAACAACAACAGAAAACCCAGTGAAATCCCACAAGTGGGGTCTGGGGAGGGTAGTATGTACGCAAACCTTACCCCTTATGAACCAATCTGCAACCTAAGGGAAAAGGAGATTAAGTAGGAGTCTTTACCATAGCTGCCTGTCAAGAAAACCAATGGCTTTTGTCATATTTTGTCCGCTCGGACAAAAGTAATTAGTCATTTTTTATATGGTAACCCCCTCCCCCCAAAAAAAACAAAGAGGGGCCAACAGTAGCTTTCTCACTTCTTTCCTCCTTGGTGACTCAAGCCCTCCAATCTTATGGTTGGAGGCAGAGGGTCTCCTCTGATAGGCCAACCCTCTGTTGTTTTAAGATTACAAAAAAGACCAAGTTAACAATATGTTTCTTGGTTATTAAATAAGAACATAATTTAATTTACTCCAGATCCCAAAAGGATCATCTGCAATAACATGGAACATTAACACTAAAATTGAACAACAAATTGATGGTGTCCATAGATGCATAAATTTTTGGACTATGAAATGTGCATAAGTGCTTTATATTCTTGGAAAAGGGTTCTAGGATAACCAATAAACATTGATGTATTAAATGTAGGCACCCAACAATGTATACAAGACAATTACCCGACCATCAAAAGCTACTGAGTACATGTTGTACCAGATCTTTAAAATTTTCAACATGCTTGCTATATAGAAAAACTGGACAAATCTCTGACTTCATATAAAAGGATTTGGAGGATGGGAACCAACCACTAAATCTTCGACCTTGTCCACAACATGAATCTCGTTCTTTTGTTTCATCCACAACAGTTGTTTCCAGCTCAATTTTCTCCGTCTGCAAGAAAGGGTGAGAAGTAGTGCATTGATTTTCAAGTTGTAAACGCATCAAGTCCCCGGAGCACTGAAAACTAAGTAGCAATATCATAAACGAATCAAGTCCCCAGTGCACTGAAACTAAGTAGCAATCAAAACAAGACATCAGCAAATGAATTCAAACATCAGCTTAATGTAACTATATTTGACAAGCCCATACATCAAGGAACCATCTCACATTCACAGTTGTATTCATCTTTCAAACTTGGCATTAAAATAAATCTGTTACTTCATTACCTCATAAAACACATGGTCTAGGGAGAGTAGAGTGTACGCAGACCTTACCCCTACCCCGAGAAGGGTAGAGAGGTTGTTTCCACGAGACTCTCGGCTCAACAGGAGACTCATAAAACACATGGATTTTTTTTTTATCAAAGAAGCTGGACAGAGGAGAGATAAGCAGAAACTTAGCTTCAAAACAAATGACAAAATAGCTTCCATCTCAAACAACAAACTTGGAGCAGTGCAATAGCTTCTCAGAGAAATAGCAACTAAATCAATGACAAATTTGGACATCCAAGACTTTGTTTCCTTCTCTTAAGATAAAAACTTTTAAATTTTTTTACTTCACCTCTAACTGTCTTAAGGTGTCCAGCAGCATAATATGCTTAACTTGAAGAGCCTTCAACTTATTTTGCAGCTCAGAGACCTCATGTAGCATGATAGACTCACAATCTTTTATAACTGCCTCACCAATCCCTTCTTGCACCAATCTTGATCGTAGCTTCTCTGTTGAAACGATAAAATCTTCGGAAGATGCAAAATCACCACTTGACAACAACCTGGGGAACTGATCTTTAGCAACCCCAAGAGCCTCAATCCACGCTGTCCTATCCTCCCTCGATTGACATCGCAAATGGAGTGTCTTTGTTCCAGTGAATATGGAAAGCCTCTTGTCATCTGACTTGCTCGCCCGGACTGAGGAGACCTGTATGACATATCGTTGTAGTTTTGCTAGTTGATCAGAAAATATATACCCACAGCCTATCACAAGTAGAGGTAATTTGACAGATACAGGCATACTTCCAGAATCTGTACGATAATTTATGAATCACATTAAGTATGGTTGAAAATTACAAGAATTAACTATGGAAGAGTGATCCAGAATCTGTAGGAACTTATGACACAGGGCAGATATGGCGGATCAGCAGCCAGTAAAATAATACGAGATGATTTATTCACTTCTCATATGCTGGACAATAAGATACTCTGGTGGTAAAGAAAGCATGCCTTATCTTTCCTCAAGCACAAACAATTTAGACATTTGATATCGGACTATTCCTCTTAAGGTTATCATTCTTCATTTCCTTCACCCAGCATACATTTTATCTAGTAAAATATTTACGTTCCTCAATCAATAGTTATATGCATGCAACAAATTTTACAACTTTTGTCTTCTGCTCTGATGACCTAAACTACAATATATGGGAACAGAAGCAGAAAATTAAGTCAATTTTTCTTGATTTCTACTTAATGGTGCATTTCTGAGCATCCCATGTCCTATGGTCCAGACTCTTTTAACACTAATTTCCTGTCTACAGTCTGATAAATCAAAGTTCACATTTTAAGATAAACTTCAATGCAATCCGTAAAACATACAAACTGATGCATTGCCCAAGTTGCACAACAACTTAAATTTCAAGATTACATTCCGCAAGTGTTCGAAAAGGCTAACTCACAAGTATCTAACAAACCAACTTAAAAGTTAAGATAAAACTAAGCAATAAACAAGGATATGCTTGATCATCAGGTGCATTCCCACAGTTTTTAACTTATTCACTGTATGTAGTTGTGGTGCATTCACACACACACACACATCTACCTTCAAATGTATTTCCCCAAATGGTTTCCACTTGTTGGATCCATACGGTCGATTGTTAGCCTTCCTCATATACCTCCAAGACTCATCCCCGATAACCTTTAACCCCTTTTCTTTCCCTGGACTCATAGCAATTTTATCTGGTCCATGAACCTTATAATAGGACAACACCCCATCTTCAAGCACAAACCATCTCGCACGCCATCCTTTCCCATAATTCACCCATTTATATAACACTCCAGCTACACTAACACTTCCATTTCCACAGCTGTAACCTTTATTACTACATTCTCTCGAATCATTCCAGTTTTCTTCGATTTCATGAACCAAACCCGAATCCGAATCAGCATTCACCTGTGCATTAGAAAAGCTTTGTCTCGAGCTGAAACTCAATGGCTTCACAGCCGCATTGTTATCAAACCCTAGCTGACTTTGAGTAAGGGACTGTGACTTTACCACCGCCGGATTTCCTTTATCGCGATCGATCGACACCGGTGCAATGCAACACAGTGGATTCATCTCCTCAAGAAAACAAAAAATAAAACTCAAAAAAGGAAAAAAATCTCAATTCATCTCATATATTGCAAATCCATCAATGCTGAACAATACAACGACGATCTCTCAAAAAATCGGCGATTCAGAGAAAGAAAATCGCCAATCTGATTCTCTTCCTTATTTGAAAATGCGATGCAGAGCAACCGATCGGAGAACGAATCGGCGATACAACCGGAACAGCTATGATATGACATAAGATCGAAAACCGATACGTAACAACAAATATAGTCGTTTTTAAAATTATTAATTAATATATTTGTCAAATATTGAGTATAATAATTTATTTATAAATATGTATAGGTGAAGCAGCTATAGATATAATGGAGGTATAGAGCTGAAGAGCTAGCTTTTAACAGATCCATTAATGTGAGTGGGAAGAGTACAAGCAAGCACAGTATAGGGGAGGGGGGAGGGGGTGCGTAGGTTAAGCAGAGTGTGCAGTGATAGGATTTAAATGCACAGTATAGATGTAATGATTGTGAAGACAGCTAACATGCGCAGTGTTAACATTACTGGGGCCCCAATTTTAATTCCCCCTCTAATATCTTCTGCCAATGTTATTATTCTTCTGTGCCATTTATGATTATGTGTGGCGTGGCTAGGAACAGATTATGATATGTTAATTTGAATAATACAATATTGGACGTGTTAAAGAAAATATTGAAATTATTATTATTGAAAAGGTAGTGTCAAGTCAATTAATTTCAGATACTATAAAACGTCATAAAATAAAAAAGTATTTCTCTGACTGTTTCAATTTAGTCACATCTAAAACAGTGTGAAATTTGTATCAAAACAAATTAACTTAAGATACGTCACAAGATTAAAAAGCATTACTCTTTCTCTTTCAATTTGTTCGGCATAATTTGAGTTGGCACGAAAAATTAAAAAAAAATTAAAATTTATGAACTTAAATATAATAACATTGGTGTGTTCAGGGGTAGATCTACCTTGTCGGATTGGGATGGCACGCCGTCGGCACGCTTCGGAAAAAATTCTTAATAAATATGTTGATATCTATGAAAAATGAGTTATATATATAAAATGAAACCCGAATAACAAAAATTGCATATGGGTGTTGTTAGTCCCTAATATTGAGTCATGACGGATGTCGGGCAGAATCTATGTCAAGGGCTTGTATATTGCCCCTTGGCATTGGTTTGTGTAGATGTTGGCAAGCAATGTATGGAGCTGGATGTGTGTCTAAGTTAGTGCATGACTTAAACAAGGCAGCTAGACAAGGTGCCTTGAGTGATGGCAAGGCAGCCTTGATTGTGGGCGACGGCAATGGCAAAGGAAGGCACATGACACTTGACAAAGGCATGCGCGCGGATCAGTGGGACGACAAGGTTTGTGACAAGACATGGTCATGAGCTTATGGGTCAGGCATGGTCCAAAGACAAAGCAAGGCAGGAAGCTAAGTGTGGGCAAAAAGCTGGAAAACAAGTGTGCAAGTCATGTGACTGGAGTAGTGTGATGTGCATGTGCTATGGAAGTTAAAGCCATGTGCAAAGCACATGAGCAGTTGGCCTAAATGCTGAAGACAAGTTTAATTTCGTGGGAATAGTTTGAATTCAAATTCAAACTAAGTAGTTAGCTTGTTTTTAGGCATGTTATGTGCAAGGCACATTGTGTAATTTGCCCTTTGTAAATCTGCCATAGGCAGCCCCTTTATATGTGTTGTATTTCGTTGGTACAAGGCAAGTAGCATATGTGAGCCTTTCCAACTGAGTTCCTTTGTATATTCTGCGAGAATTAATAAAGGTTGAGCTTTTACCCGTATGTCTGTGTGTTGCTTACATTCTACTAAAATCTGAAATTGTCTAAGTCCTAAACTGTGTGCGAAAAAGTGAGGCTGAGTGGTTGTGTGTTTGGCTACTGTCGTGCAGTGTTGATGGTGCTAAAATCAACCCTACAACAACTGGTATCAGAGCTTGGCTCGTGAATTGGGACGATGGCTGGTGGATCCACTTCGGACTTGCGTGAGCGTGTTCAAAATTTGGAGGCGCTGATTGGGTTGACTGATGATCCTTTGGATGCGGATGATCTAATTAGTGAGATCTACCGCCTAAAGGATGGCATGTAACAATTTCGTGATGGCATTCAACAAACATGTGAAGCCACGAATGTGTTAGTTGAGGGTCTGCAGAAGGAAAACGAAAATCTTAACTTGGAAATCACCGTTCTTCGAAGGTCGTTGGCTGCTCCTGGCCAAGGCAGTGAAGAACGTTCCAAAGTGAAGATCCCTGACCCAATGGCATTTGGTGGAGCGCGTAGTGCTAAAGAACTGGAGAACTTTCTGAGGGATATGTAGCAATATTTTGTTGCTGCGAAAGTTCCAAACGGGGAGAAAGTGACCATAACAAGCATGTACCTCACGGGAGATGCTAAATTATGGTGGAGAACTCGCATGGCTGATGACGAAAGTGCGGGCATACCCAAGATAGATATGTGAGGAAAACTCCGTAAAGAAATGAAGGACCAGTTTTTGCCTAGCAATGCATCTTGGCTTGCTAGATATCGCTTGAAACGCCTACGGTAAACCGGAACAGTTCGTGACTACATTAAGGAATTCACTTCATTGATGTTGGATATTCATAACATGTCGGAGGATGACAAGTTGCATAATTTTATTTCTGGTATGCAAGCATGGGCGCAGAACGAACTTCGGAGACAGAACGTGAAGGATCTCCCAAGTGCGATTGCTGCAGCGGATTCTTTGGTGGATTATCGCAGTACCCGGAGTCTTTCTGAGATTCCCTCTACTTCAAAACCTAAGAAAAAGGTGGAGAAGAAAGGGGAATGGAGGAAGGAAGTTCAAAAAGAAATTGTGGAAAAGGGCAAGGCTATTGCTGATGGACCTGCTAGAAACAAAGGCTTCGCTAACAAGAAGAGCGATGGTTGTTGGACTCGCGGCGGCCCTCACATTGCCAAAAACTGTCCAAATCGAGAACGGATGAATGCTTTGCTTGCTACTGAAAATAATAGGGAAGGAGAGGGTAGAGAAGTTGCTGCTGCATTGGTAAATCCTTTACAATTGTTGAATGTTATTTCATTAGTAAATGCTACAAGCAATGAGACGAACCCTCATTCCTTGCTAATGCACATCGAAATGAAAATTGGAGAGAAAGTTGTGATAGCTGTGGTTGATACAGGCGCTACTCACACCTTTGTCTCGACCAATTTAGTGCATAAGTATGGATTGAGTGTGAGCAAATGTCCCTCCTATATGAAGATAGTAAATTCCAAGGCACAAGCCATTGTGGGCATGGCTTATAGTGTTCCCATGTCTGTTGGAAATTGGAAAGGGAAAGTCAACCTGATGGTGATTCCCTTAGAGGATTTCGAGGTGATACTTGGAATCGATTTCATGAGGAAACATTGCTTTGTTCCAATGCCCCATTTGGACGGAGTAATGATCATGAATGAAACAGCTCCTGGTTTTGTAAAGGTTGTCCATCCTTACGGAAAAGAAGAGACTCAACGGAGGGCTTCGTTGATTTCTGCTATGATGGGTTGAAAAGGGGAGATGATAATTTCCTTGTTGCTAAGGTAGAAGTGAAGCCCGACGTATAGGTTGAAGTACCGGACTGCGTCGCTCAAATCTTGAGTGACTTTGCTGATGTGATGCCACCTGAATTGCCGAAAAACTTGCCATCAAGGAGGGCTATTGATCATAAAATTTAGTTGCTGCCAGGTTCAATGCCACCTGCTCAACCTCCTTACAGAATGGCGCCGAAAGAGTTAGCTAAATTGAGGAAACAATTGAATGATTTACTTGATGCGAGACTGATTTAGCCTTTGAAAGCTCCCTTTGGTGCACTTGTTTTATTCCAAAAGAAACAGGACGGGACTCTAAGGATGTGTGTTGATTATCGAGCATTGAACAAAGTGACGGTGAAGAATAAATACCTGGTTCCATTGGTGCAAGATTTTATGGACAGATTGAGCAACGCGTGCTGGTTTACAAAGAGTTATTTACGGTCTGGTTACTGGCAGGTGCGGATAGCGGAAGGAGATGAGTCTAAAACAACTTGTGTCACAAGGTACGACTCATACGAATTTTTGGTTATGCCGTTTGGGTTGACGAATGCCCCTGCTACGTTCTGCAACCTAATGAACGATGTTCTATATGAGTACTTAGATGATTTTGCCGTTGTCTACTTAGACGACATAGTCATCTATAGTAGGAACTTGGATGATCACATGTCACATTTGATTAAGGTACTGTCTCGTTTGAGGGAGTACCAACTCTATGTGAAGATAGAAAAATGTGAGTTCGCAAGACAGGAGATAAAGTTTCTTGGGAACTTGGTGAGCAAAAATCAGGTGCGAATGGACCCAAATAGAGTGCAGGCCATTGTAGAATGGAAGGCACCGAAATCAGTGAAAGAATTGAGGTCTTTCCTCGGGTTGGCTAATTACTATCGGAAGTTCATTGTTGGCTACTCTAAGAAGGTTGCTCCTTTGACAGATTTGTTAAATAAGGATGTTAGGTGGGCATGGTCTGAAAAATGCAGTGCTACGTTTGATGTTTTGAAAAAAGCTATTGCCTCGGAACCTATCTAGCGGCTTCCTGATTTCGAGTTGCCCTTTGAAGTCCATATTGATGCTTACGAAAAAGGTGTTGGGGTGTGCTGATTCAAGAAGGCCATCCTGTGGCCTTTGAAAGTAGAAAATTGAATGAAGCGGAGCAGAGGTATTCGGCTCATGAGAAAGAAATGGTTGATGTTATTCATTGCTTGCAAATCTGGCATGTTTACTTGCTGGGAACAAAATTCATCGTGAGGACGGACAATGTGGCTAATACCTTTTTCAAAACACAGAAAAAGTTGAGCCCAAAGCAAGCACGTTGACAAGATTTTTTAGCGGAATATGATTTTGTGTGGGAGCACAAGCCGGGAAAGCACAACCAAGTTGTGGATGCATTGAGTCGGAAAGAAGTCTTTGCTGTTGTTTATTCCATTACAAGACTTGAGTCAGATTTTCTTGATAAGATCAAGTCAGCTGCTGTAAATGATCCATTGTACATAAAAATAATGAATCATGTGAAAGAAGGTGTCGTGAGGAGATACTGGATCGAGGACGATCTTCTCCATTTCAAAGGGGGGAGAATCGTGGTACCACTTGGTGACGGGATGCGTCGTGAGTTGCTGAAGGAAACGCACGATACACTTTGGGTTGGTCATCCAGGTATTGAGAGGATGATGGCGCTGCTGTCCCAATATTATTTCTGGCCAAAGATGGAGCAAGATGTGGAAGCTTATGTGAAAAGTTGTCTTGTTTGTCAGCTTGATAAAACAGAATGGAAGAAAGAGGCGGGTTTTCTACAACCTCTACCCATTCCAGAAGAAACATGGCAATCGGTTTTTATGGATTTTATCAGCGGATTTCCTAGGTTAATGGATTGTCTTCAATCATGGTTGTGGTCGACAGGTTTTCAAAGTATGCTGTTTTTATTGATGCCCCAACTGAATGTCCCTCACAGGTTGCTGCAGAATTATTCTTCAAGAACGTTGTCAAGTATTTCGGAATGCCAAAGGATGTGGTTAGTGACAGGGATGCACGGTTTACAGGCCGGTTCTGGACTTATTTGTTCAATCTGATGGGTACAAACTTGAAGTTCTAAACGGCAAATCATCCCCAAACTAATGGCCAAACCAAAAGAATCAATCATTTGCTTGAAGAATACTTGAGACATTTCGTGACTGCTAGTCAGCAAAACTGGGCAGATTTATTAGACCGTGCACAATTTTCTTACAATGTGCACAAGTCCTCAGCAACAGAGAAGAGTCCATTCGAGATTGTGTTGGGAAAACAGCCTAAGCTACCAACGGCGATTGCGCAACAGAAAACTGGAGGGAAATGTCCAGCTGCCTATCATTATGGTTGGGATAGAATAATCATGATGGAAGAAGCAACAAATAGCTTGAACATGGCACATAAATGAATGAAGAAGTATGCTGATCGGAACAGGCGTCCGTTAGAGTTCAAAGTGGGCGACAAAGTGTTGTTGAAACTTACTCCTCATATGTGAAAAAAGATTGATAGCAGGGTAAGGCATAGAGCATTGGTTTCAAGATATGATGGTCCTTTTGAAGTTATTCAAAAAGTGGGTGAAGTTGCTTACCGTTTGAAGCCGCCGGAAAGAATGAAGATACATCCAACTTTTCATATGAGTTTTTTGAGTCCTTATGTGGAAGATCCTGAAGATCTGGACAGGCATAAAATTAAGAGAGCTCCTCCTAAAGTGCGCGCTCAGATTGAGGATGAGATTGAAAAGATTCTGGACCACCTGGTACTTGGGATGCACAAAAAGAATAGGCGGACAAATTTTTTGATTCAATGGAAGGGAAAGCCCGAGGTAGATGCAACTTCGGAGAAGGGTAATTCATTATGGCAATTTGAACATCAAATAGAGGACTACATGAAATCAGCCTCGACGAGGGCGTCGAGTTCAACTAGTGGGGGTGGTTCGTTAGCCCCTGATATTGAGTCATGACGGATGTCGGGCAAAATCTGTGTCAAGGGCTTGTACATTGCCCCTTGGCATTGGTTTGTGCGGATTTTGGCAAGCAATGTATGGAGATGGATGTGTGTCTAAGTTAGTGCATGACTTAGACAAGGAAGCTAGACAAGGTGACTTGAGTGATGGCAAGGCAGCCTTGATTGTGGGCGACGACAATGGCAAAGGAAGGCGCATGGCACTTGACAAAGGCATGCGTGCGGATCAGTGAGACGACAAGGTTTGTGACAAGACATGGTCATGAGCTTATGGGAGAGGCATGGTCCAAAGACAAGGCAAGGCAGGAAGCTAAGTGTGGGCAAAAAGCTGAAAAACAAGTGTGCAAGTCATGTGACTGAAGTAGTGTGTTGTGCATGTGTTGTGGAAGTTAAAGCCATGTGCAAAGCACATGAGCAGTTGGCCTAAATGCTGAAGACAAGTTTAATTTCATGGGAAGAGTTTGAATTCAAATTCAAACTAAGTAGTTAGCTTGTTTTTAGGCCTGTCATGTGCTAGGCACATTGTGTAACTGCCCCATAACTGCCCCTTTGTAAATCTGTCATAGACAACCTCTTTATATGTGTTGTATTTCGTTGGTACAAGGGAAGTAGAATATGTGAGCCTTTCCAACTGAGTTCCTTTGTATATTCTGCGAGAATTAATAAAGGTTGGGTTTTTACCCGTATGTCTGTGTGTTGCTTACATTTTACTAATGTCTGAAATTGTCTAAGTCCTAAACTGTGTGCGAAAAAGTGAGGCTGAGTGGCTGTGTGTTTGGCTACTGTCGTGCAGTGTTGATGGTGCTAAAATCGACCCTGTAACAGGTGTCATGGTTCAGACGCTGCTTTTGAGGTCTCTAATGTACCGCACGGGTCCGGGTTCAAATCCTTGCGGCAGATGTTTTACCTTTCTTTTGTTTTAAATTCTTTTTCTTACATATTAGCCCTAAATTTCCTTTATTCTTTGTTGGGCCTTGGATCCTCATTTCTTCTTCCTTTTCTTTTCCTCCTTCTCCCCCTACTTTTTCTTCCAGTTATTTCATACTAAATTCTTTTATATTCTTTCTCTTTTTAAATTTCTTTATATTAGCCTTCTTTTTGCTTCCTACAATTATATCTTATTTCATAAGTAATTTCTTTCGATGCGTAATTTTAAAATTCTAAGTAATATATAGTTTTCTCTCTTTTAGTGAAACAACATTAATTTATATATTGAAGTATAATTTGAGCAGTATCATTTGTTGGCTTTTGAAAAAAATAACTTGACTAATAGAGGTTTATATTGATTCTCACAGAGTGATAACTTTAAAATTTTGGCTTTGAAAATAATTTTCATATAATGCAACAATTAAATTGGAAATTAACTCAAGTATAATGATCAATTAATCAAATCAAACAAAAGTTATATAGTAATTAAGCTATTCTTTAAGAAAATTTTCTAATTGCAGGCGAACTTTCATGAAATATTTATTTTTTACTTTTATCTAATTGCAGGCATACTTTTTTTTGGTTAATCAAAGTAAAAAAGTTGAACTAAAATTGACTTATTTTCCTCTTTTAAATAACAGACCTAACTGGATTAATAAAAAATTAACTGAATCATCCATTCTTCCTATTCGATCTTTCTGGCTAGTGGTATGTGTGTGTGTGTGCGCGCGTGTGTGTGTGTGTGTTTGTGTATATATATATATGGTGGCACCCACAACCTTCAAATCCTGGATCCGCCTCTGGGTGTGTTTATAAAACTTATAGTCCTAAGTATGTCAAAAAAAATTATGTGTTGATAAAAAACTTTTTATTATAATTGTCACGACCCAAAATCCATAAGGTCGTGATGGCGTCGGACATCATTGTCAGGCAAGCCAATCATTTACTTATTTAAATAATTTCCGATTTTATCATTTATGAAAATCATTACCTTTCACTTTATTACATAGTAATTAAATAAAAATCCCTTAAGTAAATACAATAGTTTAAATAGTCCTATTTTAACAAATATATCCCAACAGATCCCAGAACCCGGTGTCACAAGTACATGAGCAATTTCTAAGAATTTTACAATTTCTACAAAGCTTGTCAGAAATACAAGTGGACAAGGAAATTAAAATAATGTAATACAATATGAGGGAGACTCTGTCAGCTGCGGATCACCTCTGGATGATGTAGCTCGCCTAAGTCTCCAAATCCTCCACATCGCTATGAAAGTACCTGTGCAATAAAATGCACAGCAAGTGTAGCATGAGTACAAAAACAACGTGTACTCAGTAAGTCGCCCGCCTAACCTCAAAGAGGTAGTGATGAGAGGTCAAATTAGACACTTTCTAAAGGTCAATTTAGAATATTCAAGTGTGACACTAAGCATGATTATCATAGGCAATTTATTAAAATCAGGGATAAATATTATCAACTCCGTTCACATTTTACACTTTATATCTTCGTCATATTAATAAAAATTAACCAACATGGGTGATTTAATCAGCTAACAATTAATCAACGGAAATGAACAACTTCTTCCAAAAAATTTTAATAACTTTAAATCTCTGTCATTTCAATTGACAACTTAAAATTTCCAGCCAGTAATCAGGCAAAAATCATAGCAACTACACAGTAAATATAATGCACAAGCAATGCCGAGGGTCGAACGGCGCGGACCAACAATAATAAACTGTGCACTGCCGAGGGTCGAACAGCTCGAACCATAGATGCATCTATCTGCCCCGCTCGCGAATCGAGCATGCGACGTGATTATACATATAAATAATAAGGCTAGCATGCTCGCGAATCATACATGCGACTCAGGTGCTCATACGTACACATATCCATATAATAAATACGTATTTTATCAAGAAAGCAGTTTTTCTCAGGAAAGTGGTAAAATTCTTCTTAAAGGAATATGAAATATAGCTTTTAAATCTTTGTTTTGAAACTCATTTTTCAAGTTTAATGATATTCCACGGAGGAATCAATTCTCTTCTAGATGATTAAGAAAATAAACTTTAGTCTTCAGGTATTCAATTACGATTTTTATTATATTAGCAGTTTAATATTACAGGCAGGATCACAGTACAACACATAAGGCATGCTAGTGGGTCCTAGACTACCCGGACATGGCATAATAGTAGCTACGCACGGACTCCCGTCACCTCGTGCGTATGTAGCCCCCGAAGATAATAGCATATACTTAGTTAACTCACCTAGGGGGACAATTCCTCCTCACAAAGTTAGAAAGGAGACTTACCTCGCTCCGAAATTCCATAACCGACTTCCAAGCCCTTCCGACGACTCCAACGGACGCACAACGCCCCAAAACTATCCAAATAACAGCAAACCAATGAAAATATACTATAATATTTGCAACAATTCTAAATTATATAATTTTCCAACCCCGTTTAGTGAAATGACCAAAACGCCCTTGGGCCACGTGCCCGGAGTCCGAAATTTCTCGAAGATATATTCTACCCATAGATTTACTAGTTCAAATATACAATTTACTCTACATTCCATGCTCAAATTCGTGGCTAAACATCCAAATTACCATTTTTAGGTTTTCTTCCATATTTTCCAAATTTTCGCAATTTTCATGTATAATTCCATACAATAACCTTGTATTTAACGTAGTAACATGAAGGAGTTACTTACCTTGTGATTCCTGACAGAAACCCTCTCTTGAATATCCTCCAAAATAGACCAAACCAAAGAAGAAATGAATAAATGGCCAACAATTCTCGGTTTTAAAACATTCTGCCCAGGCAATTTTTCGACCTGTGATCCATCACTCGCACCTGCGATTCCGCAGGTGCGACCAAACCTCCGCACCTACGGCTTTCCTCAGCTCGAGCCAACTTCGCCCCATAACCCGCATCTGTGACCTCGCAGGTGCGAAAATACCATCGCACCTGCACTCCCAGCCGGACCATCAATTCTTCGCACCTGCGGTGCCATAGCCGCACCTGCGGCCAAATCCTCGCAGGTGTTGTCACACCAGATGACAGCAAATTCCAGCCTTCTTCAAACTCTCAAGTTGATCCGTTAACCACCCAAAATCCACCTGAGGCCCCCGAGACTCCGTCCAATTATACCAACCTGTTCCAAAATATAATGCGGACTTTATCGAGGCCTCAAATCACATCAAACAACATCGAAACCACGAATCGTACCCAGATCCCAACTTTATGAACTTAGAAATTTCCAACTTCTACATCTGATGACGAAACCTATCAAATCACATCCGATTGACCCCAATTTTTGCACACAAGTCATATTCGACATTACGGACCTGCTCCAACTTTCGGAATCGCATTCCGACCTCGATATCAAAACTTCCCCTTCCGGTCGGATTTCTTAAAAACCTTCAAATTTCTATCTTTAGCCAAATGACTTCAAAATGACCTTCGGACATCCAAATTCACTTTCGATCGCGCTCCCAACTCCAGAATCACCATACGAAGTTATTCCCAGACTCGAAATCCAAACGGACATCAACATCACTGAAATGCGCTTCAAGCCAAACTTAGGAAATTCCTTCAAAAATGTTGACACCCACATTATACGCCGAAACGCTCCCGGGTTATCCAAAACCCGATCCGGACATACGCCCAAGTCCGAAATCATCATACGAACCTGCTGGAACCTTCAAATCTTGATTCGAAGATCGTTTACTCAAAATTCCAATCTTAGTTGATTCTTCCAACTTAAGGCTTATGAAATGAGAATTTTCTTTCCAAATCAACTCTAAACTTTCCGAAATTCAATTCCGACCACACCTACAAGTCATACTACCTGAAATGAAGCTGCTCACGGCCTCAAACAGCTGAACGACGCACTAGAGCTCAAAATGACCGGTCAGGTCGTTACATTCTCCCCCACTTAAACAGACGTTCGTCCTCGAACGTGCTAAGAACTGCTCTGGAGTTATCTGAAATCACTATTTAACACCTCGAGCACCTGCCCGTGCTACCACAATCCAGTTGAGTACATTAGCTCGATCAAATCTGAAGATTTCTTCTTTTATCCATATAATAAGCTCAGAACCTAGTTTCAACACTTGGAATTTTTCTGCCAGGCCTAGTTCCAATAAATAAACACCGTATCAACTACCACACGATATACCAGAACATGACTGCATACCTTTGCCGAATCAGCACCATGCACCGCATAACTCATCTTCTGACCACAATGGCACTCCCTGAACCTTAATAGCCAAAATTTCACGAATCTAGTGCTCCCGATGCACCTCATAAAAAATATACATACACCCTGTTATAATGTTGATGATACCACTACAACGGAGGAAGTATGCAGAAATTCATACCCAGTTGCAGAGTTAACAAATCATTAAATATCTCATCTTGAATAGAATTATCACCTCATTATGAACCTGAATAATGGTATTTGTTCTTTAATATATACTTCACATAACCTTATCGCACTGATCCCTGATCCGATAATCTCGTCTCACCCAGTACGAACTGCTCAGACAACAAATCACTCCAAACATGACCAACAGCCTCACATGATACCACATCGTGCCAATAGGCCATAACTCGAACATGATAATATGAAATGACTCAGGAAGGGACTATTTAACTCATGCAACTAATATGAACTTTTCTCAGAAAATAGGAAGTAGAACATAAGAAAGAATAAATATAGGAACCTTACTCATCATCACACTGTTGCGACGTGCAACCCGATCCGAATAACATACCCGTGGCGACGTGCCACCTGATCCACACATAAAATTTACATAAGAAGATATATATACGAAGTTGATTTGATCACTATTAGAAATTACTGAATATCGATCACAAGCACGCTAAGTGCATAATACCATCCTGGGGAGACTAATAAAGTCGCATGCTACAAAACTCAAGCACAACTGAGGTGCAATATATATATATATATATATATATATATATATATA
>ML317388.1:0-36786 GCA_005239505.1 Nicotiana paniculata
TGTAAATCACGGGTACATTTCATGTGGCGCGGTTTGCAACGTGTCTAAAAATAACAAGTGCACATCAATCGGGACTTGTATTAAAATAACTCCATAAATATTAAAAAGCGGATAAAGGAAAGATAAAAGCACAATAGGTTTAAAACATGTAAATAATTAGATAATTAGGCCAAATATTAATAGTTAAGCGACCGTGCCAAAACCACGGAATTCGGGAATGCCTAACACCTTCTCCCGGGTTAACAGAATTCCTTACTCNCACACCATACAAATAATGCCTCCAAATCTTCAATGCATGCACAATCTCTGCTAACTCCAAGTCATGAACTGGATAGATCTTCTCATGAACCTTCAACTGTCGAGAAGCATAAGCTATAACCTTACCATCCTGCATCAACACTGCACCAAGCCCAACCCGTGAAGCATCACAATACACGGTATACGGTCCTGAACCTGAGGGCAGAACTAACAGTGGTGTCGTGGTCAAGGCTGTCTTGAGCTTCTGAAAGCTCGCCTCACACTCATCCGACCACCTGAACGGAGCACTTTTCTAAGTCAACCTGGTTATCGGGGCTGCAATGGATGAAAAGCCCTCCACAAACCGGCGATAATAACCTATTAAACCCAAGAAACTCTAGATCTCTATAGCTGAGGTGGGTCTAGGACAATCTCTGACTGCTGAAATCTTCTTGGGATCCACCTGAACACCCTCTGACGATACCACATGGCCTAGAAATGCAACTGAACTCAACCAGAACTCACACTTGGAAAATCTGGCATACAACAGACTATCCCTCAAAGTCTGGAGTACGACTCTAAGGTGTTGCTCATGCTCCTCTCGGCTGCGAGAGTGTATCAATATATCATAAATGAAAACAATAAAGAACGAGTCCAAATAAGGCCTGAACACTCGGTTCATCAACTCCATAAAAGCAGCGGGGGCATTTGTCAGCCCAAATGACATCACCAAGAACTCATAATGCCCATAACGGGTGCGAAAGGCTGTCTTAGGGACATCAGACGCCCTAATCCTCAGCTGATGGTAACTACACCTCAAGTCAATCTTGGAAAACACTGAAGCACCCTGAAGCTGGTCGAATAAATCATCAATCCTCGGCAAAGGGTACTTGTTCTTAATAGTAACCTTGTTCAACTGCCGATAGTCAATACACATCCTCATCGAGCCATCTTTGTTCTTGAAAAACAATACTGGAGCACCCCAAGGAGAAACACTAGGCCTAATGAAGCCTTTATCCAACCAATCCTGCAGCTGATCCTTCAACTCTGGCGGGGCCATACGATACAGCGGAGTAGAAATAGGTGGGTGCCCTGAGCTAACTCAATACAAAAATCAATATCCCTGTCAGGTGGCGTACCAGGCAGGTCAGCAGGGAATACCTCTGGAAACTCACGAACCATAGGCACAGACTCCAGGGAAGGAACCTCGGTGCTAGAATCACGGACATAGGCCAGATAGGCCAAACAAACCTTCTCGACCATGCGCCGAGCCTTCATATAAGAAATAACTCTACCAGAAGAATGACTAGGAGTCCCCCTCCACTCCAAACGAGGTACCCCTAGCAAGGCCAAGGTCACTGTCTTGGCATGACAGTCCAGAATAGCATAATAGGAGGATAACCAATCCATCCCCAATATAACATCAAAGTCAACCATATCAAGAAGCAAAAGATCAACCTGAGTCTCCAGACCACAATAACTACTAGGAAAGCACGGTAGACTCGATCTACCACTATAGAATCACCCACCGGTGTAGACACATGCAAAACAGTACTCAAGGAATCACGAGGCATACTCAAATAAGGGGAAAAATATGAAGACACATAAGAGAATGTAGAACCCGGATCAAATAACACCAAAGCCTCTCGGCTGCAAACTGAAACCATACCTGTAATAACTACATCAGAAGCCTCAGCATCAGGCCTGGCAGGAAAAGCATAGCACCGGGGCTGAGCCCCTCCAACCTGAACATCTCTAGGTCGACCTACTGCGACCTGGCCTCTACCTCTCGTGGCATGTCCTCTACCTCTATGAGTTTGACCTCCACCTATGGCACCCCGACCGCCACCCCTAGCTGGATGAGGAGGTAGGGGTGCGCCTGATGCAGGAACCATGGCACGGGAACATTGATACTGAGACCCACCATAACCTCGGGGACAAAACTTGGAAATATGCCCCAAATCACCGCAAGAATAAAAAGGCCTCTGCTGATGTGGCTGCTGACTCTGGAACTGGCCCTGTCGACCCTGATAACCACCCTGGAAGCTCTGAAGTGGTGGTGCACTGATAGGTGCTGGTGGTGCACTAATAGGAGCTGGCGGTGCACTGTGAGCTACCTGAAGTGCCGACTGATAGGGTCTGGGAAGATGAACTCTGCCGAAAGAATCCCTGCCCCCAGATGAGGCTCCACTTAATCGACCGAAGTGACGGGGCCTCTTGTCAGCCCCCTGACCACCACCCTGTGACATAATCATCTCAATCCTCCTGGCCACATTGGTCGCATCCTGGAACGAAATATCAGTACCTGACTCCTTGGCCATCTGAAGCCTGATGGGCTGAGCCAAACCCTCAATAAACCTCCTCACTCTCTCACGATCAGTGGGGAGTATCATAATAGCATGCCGAGCTAGAGTGATGAACCTGGTCTCGTACTGAGTGACAGACATAGATCCCTGCTGGAGGCGCTCAAACTGCCTCCGAAGATCCTCCCTCTGAGTAACTGGAAGGAACTTCCCAACGAATAACTTGGAGAACTAAGCCCAAGTCAATGGAGCAGACCCAGCTGGCCTAGTCAAGAAATAGTCTCTCCACCAAGTCTTGGTGGAAAGAAAGACAAAAAGTAGCAAAATCAACTCCATTGGACTCTACTATGCCCATGTTCCGAAGAACCTCATGACAGCTGTCCAAATAATCCTGGGGATCCTCTGATGGTGCACCAGTAAATGTAGTAGTGAATAACTTGGTGAATCTATCCAATCTCCATAAAGCATCTGCTGACATAGCTGCTCCCTCAACTGCCGGGGCCACAATGCCCGGCTGAGCTACTCCGGCCGTCTGAGGTGCCGGAGTCTCGAACTGAGGATCTAGCTGCTCTGGCGTGCGAGTAGCAGGAGTCTGGTCCCTCCCCCAACCTGAGAGATGGCTGGTGCAGTAGGAAGAAGACCGGCCTGAGCCACACTCTCCATGAGTCCCACTAAGCGGACTAGAGCGTCCTGAAGCACCGGGGTGGCAAGGAACCCCTCTGGGACCTGAGCTGGTTCAACGGGAACTGTCTGAGTAGGAACCTCACCAGCAAAGTCTACCTGTGGGTCCTCTACTGGGGCTGTTGCCCTAGGCTGAGCCCTACCCCTGCCTCGGCCTCTAGTACGGCCTCGGCCTCGGCCCCTCGTAGGAGCTGCAACAGGAGAATCGGGCTGCTGATCGGTAGATGAGGAAGCACGCGTTCTCGCCATCTGCGAGAGAATAGAATCGAAACTCAATTAGCATTTAGAACTCAAATCACACGAAAGAAAAGAAGAAAAGTGAAGTCATTCCTAACTTTGCAGCCTCTGGGGATAAGTACAGACGTCTCCGTACCGATCCCTCAGACTCTACCAAGTTTGTGCGTGAGTTGTGAGACTTAAGCAACCTAGTGCTCTGATACCAACTTGTCACGACCCGAAATACCACCTTCAGGCCGTGATGGCGCCTAACGTTGCACCCGCTAGGCAAGCCAAAGTGTTAACTGAATTGATTTATTAACACGTGAAAATAACAAACATTGACTAGATAATTGAGATAACAGAAGGATTAACAAAATCTAAATAACAATAGCTAATAACGAGGAAATCCCTTTAAGTACAAAACCCAAAAGTTGAGTCACATCCTCACGAACTAGTCTAAGATTTAGCTAAAAACAACAGTTTGAAATAAAATGATATATCTGTCTGGAAACACATAGATGACAGAATGAAAGATAGACAGTGACGCCGAGATCCACAAACGCCTGCGGAACTACCTTGGTGTTGTCTGGAATGGACTGAAGGACACTCCCCCTAACGATGTCCACTGGGTCCGGCTGCGTAATCTGCACAATATAAAGAAGTGCAGGTGTAGCATCAGTACAACCGACCCCATGTACTGAGTAAGTGCCGAGCCTAACCTCGGCAAAGTAGTGACGAGGCTAGGACACGACAACAAATTGTACATGTGCAGTTCAATAGTATAGCAGAAAATAAACAAGAATACAGTTATGGGGAAGAACATGCCGGGGATAAGAGGGGAAACACTTGCTAAAACCGTAGAATCAAGTATTGACGGGAATGTAGAAGTAAACAGGAAATAACAACCCGAATCAAGTAAGATAGACAGGAGAAGGCACAGCATGACCCCTCATACATAGCCTCAAAATCACACGGCACAGAATGCCCCCTCGTGCATAAATAATAATGATTCGGCACGGAATGTCCCCTCGTGCATAAATAATAATCAATCGGCACGGAATATTCCCTCGTGAATAAATAATAATCATCGGCACGGAATGTTCCCTCGTGCATAAATAATAATCAATCGGCAAGGAATGTCCCCTCGTGCATAAATAATAATCATCGGCACGGAATGTTCCCTCGTGCATAAATAATAATCATCGGCACGGAATGTTCCCTCGTGCATAAATAATAATCATCGGCACAGAATGTTACCTCGTGCATAAATAATAATCATCGGCACGGAATGTTCCCTCGTGCATGATGAGTATAAAAATAACAATTGATATGAAAGTTTAACAATACGACATTTCAAATGTATAGAAATAATCAACAAAATTCTATTGTCCCGGCAAGGGTCTCAGCTATAACCAATCTCACTCAGAAGTATAATGTCAACAGTAAAATCCTTGACCGAACACATAATCAATAACTTTCCACGTCATGAATAACCTCAAGGTACCACTTCCAAGGTTCCCAACAACTCACAGCACAAAGAATATCGAAGAACATTAAATAACTCATCAAAATTCGACTCACGGGCATGCTTGACCACAACATATAGGTACCCGTCACCTCACCTATACGTTGGACATGAATTGCACATAGCAAATAAGACTCTATACCTAATCCCTCAAGCTAAGATTAGGCCAAACACTTACCTCGGCTCCAAGAATGCAAGTCAAGCCTCAATCACGACCTTTCCTTTTGAATCCAACTCCGAAACGATAATATCTAGACAAAACTGACTTAATAACATCAATAATTAATCAATAACTCAGTCCCAAAGCCTAATTATACATTTCCCATAATTCTTCCAAAAATACCAAAATTCGACCCGGGCCTGCTTGGTCCAAACTCGAGGTTCGGACCAAAACCCGATAACACATTCCCCCACGAACCCGAATATACAATTTGTTTTGAAATCCGACCCTAAAATGAGGTTGAATTCCCAAAATTTCCCAAAGCCCTAACTCTATCCAAAACCCCCAATTTCTACCTTTGATTTCATGTTTTTAGACCTAGAATCTAGTGATTGATGAGGGAAAATGGAAGAAATTAGAGTTAATAACACTTACCTATGAAGTTATGGTGGAATGGTATCCTAAGAATCGCCCAAGAAGAGTGGAGAAGAAGAAAATGGTGAAAGAATGTGAAAATCCCGTAATGGTATTCTGTTTTGGCTTTTTAAATAACTGGACGAGATAGCTCTATGCGATCGTGGAAAAGGAGTTGCGATCGCATAGGGCTTGGGTCTCATGCATTGCGATAGCGGAAAAGGGAGTTGCAATCGCATAGGGTCCCTGGGCTTGGCTATGCGATCGCGGACGGATTTGGTGCGACCGCAGAAGGAAAATACCTAGCCCCCTCCCCAGCTCTCCTATACTCTATGCGATCGAGGAAGTGCCTATGCGATCACATAGAGTCACAGAAACCCCCCCCCCCCTCACACTACACTACGCGATCGCGGGGCAACCTATGCGATCGCATAGTGTAAAAATCTCAGACACCAGAAACAGCATTTGAACACCAGATTTTCAACCTTTAAGCACCTCGATACCTACCCGAAACTCACCCGAGCCCTCGGGGCTCAAAAACAAATATACACACGCCTTTAAAATCATCCTACGAACTTATTCGAGTAATTAAACCACTAAAATAATATCAAAAACAATGAATTAAACTCAAAAATCCATAGAATTTCCTCAAACTTCATAAAATATCAAATTTTCCATTTTTTATCGGAAACACGTCAAACCAAGTCCGTTTCTTACCAAATTTTATAGATAACTCACATAACACATATTGAACATGTTCCGGATCCGGAACCATAGTACGGGATCGGTAACACATATTTCATATCATAGTTCATTTTCAAAAGTCTTTATTATTTTCAGAAAATAATTTCCTTTAAAAATTCATTTCTCGGACTTGGGACCTCGGAATTCGATTCCGGGCATACGCCCAAGTCCCATATTTTCCTACGGACCCTCCGGGACCGTCAAATCATGGGTCCGGGTCCGTTTACCAAAAATGTGGACCAAAGTCAACTTTATTCAATTAATTATCATAAATTCAACTGTTTAACACATTTCCACATAAAGGCTTTCCGGCTACACGCCCAGACTGCGCACGCACATTGAGGTGCGATTAAGGGAGGCTTTCGGGGCCTCGGAACACAGTGTTAGCTAAATTTACACAGGATGACCTTTTGGATCATCACATGGTCATTATAAATAAGAGAACAATAAGGGTTTTCAGAATAATCCTTCAAAAGGCAAAGGTAATGTTTACCGCCGATGTGATATGAAAAATTATTAGGCACGAATTTGACGTACACCTGGAAATTTTGTCAAACTTTATCAAGAATTTATAAAAAGGAAACAAAATAAAGTTGAGACTCACTTGACTTTTCAAAATGATGTTGAAGCGGGCCCTATGAATAATCATGATAAAGTTGAAGCAAACCTTGCCTATAAAGATGATATTTTTGAAGGCCTTGCAGATATTACTCATTTAGAAGCTGGAGACTTCTTTGAGCATCGTAACTGAAGACTTATTATTGGAAAAAGTTATAAGAATAAATGTATTTCTTTTTATAAAGCTTATATTTTGAATAAAACTTTTTATGTTGTCAGTATTTAATTTCCTAAATGTAGTTTCTTTTTTCCACAACCCGATTTCGGAGTCGTGATGGCGCCTATCGTGGAACCAGGCAAGCCGCCCCTTTGTTTCTAAGCTAAATTTAATTTACAGTAAAAATACGATTTTTAAACGAATTTATTGATAATACTAAGAGTCTGAAGTTTAAAAATAATATTTGAAACAAAAATTTAAAATCTCCAACCTCGGATCCGGTGTCACTCAGTCATGAGCTGCTATATCATAAAATAGAGAGAAGGAGAAATAGACAACATAGTCTCAAAATAAGTGCAACAGGTGGAATAAGGAAGAGAAGATGAGGTCGCGATAGCCATCTGCTACCTCGACAACTCTAATGAAAACTCTGACAGCTGCTCAATATCCACTACCGGGTCCTGGTGTACCTGGATCTGCACACAAGATGCAAGGGGTAACGTGAGTACCCCAACTCAGCAGTAACGAACCCAAACTATGGGATGAGAGGTAATGACGGACAAAACCTCAGAATTTACAATAAACAGTATACTGAAATTAGACATGCTAACAGTTTATCAGAATGAGTAAATATGCCAAGTATGCCAGTATATTCTACATGCCATCATAAAAATATATGTATGAAACCAGTGTGGATATGCACATAGTGCTCACAACCCTCACACAGTAGTCCACTCAGTACCGTATATGGCTCTCAGGCCCAGGGAAAAGTCCATCCCGGAATGTACATAATCATTGGTAACCGTAGTCACTCCGTACTGAGGAAAAAGGCCAATCCAACCCCACGGAGAAAGTCCATCTCCGGAATACAACACTCGGACAAAATCCATGTCCAGGGACGATCCATCCCTCATATAACATCCACTTTGGACACAATCCATGCCCAGGAAAAATTCATCCCTCAACATCAATTGCGCTCACTGAGGGTGTAAAGACTCCGGAGGGGCCCTAGTGGCCCAAGCGCTATATCAAGTCAACGAAGGCATGATTTTAGTATTGCTGCGGTGTGCAGTCTGATCTCATAACTGTCTCAATAACAGGCTCTCGACGTCACTCAGTCATTACTCTTCAATCTCACTGTTGCACCCCGTATTTTGAATGGAACCTGTTTTTTTAACTTATCTTCAATAAGTAACCATAGCAAGCCCATAAAAATATTATTAATTTTGATGGTGGAAGTCTTATCATATCAATCTCTAGCCTGTTTGATTTTATCTATATTTACATATCAAAAATCATGTGAATACTATGCACACACAACACAAACAAACAGTGTAGACACAATGATATCACATGACTGAAAATATTGGTGTGACAGAACATTATTTTTGCTAATCTTTTACATGTTCTAACACCCTTTTTGTTTCATATTTTAAAGTTACTCTTGAAACTTTTGATATTTTTTCTAGTGTACTTCCGCTATAATTGGTATAATGCTATGATTTAAATTTGTAGTACTTTTGAGCATTCTGTTGCATACACTCCTAGTATTAAAATATGAGTAAAGATAACAAATGAGCCTTGCAACTATTGATAGATTTGCAATAGATATTATGACCATTAAAAGTGGCAATATTACTTTAAATCTTTCTATATTACAACAGAATATGTCTATGCCTACCCAGTAAGTTTACCAACCTTGATACCGTAAGATATTATGTTAGTGTGGTATTTTCTTTTAAGTGGAGTATTTTAGTAAAAGTTCTATAAGTATAACTTTGGATAGTTACCATTATTACTATTTTCAGATATGGTAAATTATACACATAATATAAGAAAGTTTATGAGATTTTCTTCATTGTAAAAATAGAAATTATTATCTCACAAGAAAAGAAGGTTATCTTTTTATCATTTTAAGAATTAAGTGTACACAAATTTATACTCTTTTTATGAGATTAGGAAAACTAGAAGTTAAGAAAATATGTGCTTTTTTTTACATGGATATTTTAATAAAATAATAGTGTATGTATTTATTTTATATGATACCACATGACCATGATAGAAAAGTATATTATAGTATGATGTATAAAGTATATTAAAAATAAGTAAAAATTTAAGTAATTTAAGATAATTCTTAATTATGCGAATAATTGATTAATTACCGGGTAGTGGGATATTATCTAATTAGTTAATTAATACATTGTTTAGATTAAAAATTGCCACCCCACATGGCAGCCTTATAACATAATCTAAGTGACTCTTGCATTTTTATAAAACGTGGCATACATCTACTCAGTAGGCAGCAAAATATTTTTTTAAGCTCTATTAGCGATGAACCTTTTCACTATGAAAAAGAATACTCCTTCAAAATCCAAACCCCACTTATATTTTCAGCACTTTTGCACCTTCAGTTCTTTAGTCTTTTTTTCAAATGACTTTGCTTATCCACCGCACAAATTAAATGAGAAAATTGAACCTGTCATACACTCCCTCTATTTAAACAACTTATCTATTACTTTGTGGACTCAGAAATTTTCTTGGTGTTAAATAAGTTCCAAGAAAGAAGTTCCCAAATACAGAACACAAATATTGGCTCACAAGGCACAATACCACCCAGGCCAAGGCCATGTCAATCCTTTACTCCGACTTGGCAAACTTCTAGCAGCCAAAGGTAATCTCATTACGTTTTCCACAACTGAAAGTGACGGTGCTCAAATGAAAAAAAAAAGCCCATAAAAACGTAAGTTATGAGCCGAACTCCCTATGAGAGAGGTATGTTAAGGTTATTCCTTCTTTTTTTTTTGGCATGATCCAAATTATACAGAAGGAACGAGCAAACGCACGGTCTTCATAAATTACTCTATTCATAGAAATACTATGGGTGTCTATATCTTGATTCCCCATGTGAATTATTATTATCTTCTGTTCATGGGTCCCAGAAAAATACGTATTTGATAATGTTCATCCGAAAGGCATATTGATTTTTATGGCATTCTGAGAAAATCTTATTGACGTATTTTTTATGCATTTCATGCATTTATGCATGTACATTGACCATGACTCAGACGGTGTTATATACGTGTATATATGTATGTATATGTATGTATATATATGTATATGGGTTATGGGAAATGTTATGGTGTTATATACGCACCACCACCTGATCAGCTGGTATACGTTGATGATTTGCCCATAGTGGCCGAGATGATATGATGGGATGCCCTCAGAGGCTTAATGATGTTATATACGTACAGACCTATGCATTACATGACATTTGTACGCATATGCATGACATTATAAATATTTCATGATTTACAGAGCTATCCAGACTTACAGGTTGATTATATGTGTCTTTAATTAATATTGACTTATTATTACGTTTCAGTTCTGCCTTACATACTCAGTACATTATTCGTACTGACGTCCTTTTGTTGGGGACGCTGCATTCATGCCTGCAGGTCTAGATAATCAGTTTGACGAGCCCTCATAGTAAACGAGATTGGCATTCAACGAAAGATCGGTAAGACTCTACCTCATTCGGAGTGCAACCAAGTTTATGAGTCATCGTGTCAGAGTTTTACTACAGACTTATGGGTAGGCCGGTACCCTGTCCCATTGATGTCAGTAAATCTTAGAGGCTTTGTAGACAGATGTTCAGTATGTACAGTATGTCAGAGGCCTTAATGGCCCATATGTACTCATGTTTTATGAACGATAGTTTATTGATACAGTGTTGCCCACTTACAAGTTGTACATTACGAGTTCTGGCCATGATAGTCACAAAGAAAATAAATGAGTTATAGAGTGGTTCGCTCGGGCCAATGCGGCACCGGGTGCCAGCCACGCTTCCCCAGGTTCAGGGCGTGACACTCACTCACATGGATCACAAATGCATCCATCAGTCCGAAACAATGATAAGTATGCATATAATTAACAATACTGAGACCGAGATATGAAGTGATATGCTATAACAGGACTGATTATATGAAATCAAATAATCATAAAATGAGACAGTAATATACGACCACTCGGTTCTCAGCATTGTCGGCGTGAAGCCTAGCATTTATACTTAACATGATTCCTAATAGGTTCACAATTACCATATTAACAGAAGCATAGATATCATCAGGGAATAATCACTAAGCGGTTTCATGGGATAAGTCCGGCCACAAATTCTCGATGCACGCCTGCACGCCCGTCACTTGGCATGTACGTCACCTGAATTATAGTCATAAATAATTTAGCTCGGGGTTTCGAATTCTCAGAACCAAGTTTGGAAACGTTACTTACCTCAAAACTGACTAAAATACTACTCTGCAGTGCCTTTGCCTCTAGATTCAGCCTCCAAGTGCTCCAAATTTACCAAAAATCAGATTTATACCATTAAAATATGCCAAGGAACGAAATCCAATCAAAGTTTATCAAAATTACTCAAAAATCCTGAAGTTGGCCAAACCCGACCCCCGGGCCCACGTCTCGAAATTAGATAAAATTTACAAAAATGGAATCCTTATCCTATCACGACTCTATCCATATCAATTTTATCAAAATCCGACCTTAAATACCCATTCAAATCATCAAAAGAATTTTCCAAATTTTCCTCCTATTTTTTCCCAATTTTCACTTTGATTTCTCAATTTACATGGTAAAATAAAGACTAATTCATGAAATTTGGCCAAAAGTGATTGAAGAACACTTACCAAAAGAATCCCACTGAAAGTCTCTTCAAAATCATCCTTCTCCCGAGTTCTCTAATTGGTTTTTTTAAAAATATGGACTAAACCCTCGTTTTTGAACTTAAAAGAATCTGCCCAGGCCAATTTCCTGCATCGCGATCGCGGACTTCCAGTCGCGATCGCAGAGAGTAACTAACACGCCCCCAGAATTCCTTCTACGCGAACGCAGGATCCTGCTCGCGATCATGGACCTCAACCAACTCGACCTACGCGATCGCGGTTGGCTTCACGCGACCGCGTAGAGGTACGCTCAACACCTGACGCCTAGCTTCTTCTACGCGAACGCGAAGTCACCCATGTGATCGCAATGACTAAGCTACCAAAACTATGCGATCGCGAACACCCTTATGCGGTCGTAGAGAGTAAAATCCTGCCTGCCTCAACTTTTACTACGCGATCGCGATTGCAGAGAAGAAATATCTGCTGCATAAAAACCAGAAAACCAGCAACTCCTAAGGCCCAAAAATGCTCGTTTGAGCATCCGAAATACACCCGAGGCCCTCGGGACCTCATCCAAACATACCAACACACCCCATAACATCATTCAAACTTATTCTAGCCCTCGAAACACCAAAAACAACGCAAAAACACTAAAATCACCTCAAATTCAAGCCCAAAGATATTCAAACTTCTGAAATTCACCAACGATGGAGAAACTACCCAAACCTCGTCCGAATGATATGAAAATTTGCACACACATCCAGAATGACGCTACGAACCTGATCCAATTTCAGGAATTTCATTCCGACCCGATAGCCTATTTTTCACGGCCGACCGGAAATCGCCAAAAACTAACTTTCGCCAATTCAAGCCTAATTCTACACCGGACCTCAAAACTACATTCTGAACATACTCATAAGTCCCAAATCATCTAACGAAGCTATCCGAGCCATAAAATACGCATTCCGAGATTGATTACCTATAAGTCAACTCCCGATTGACTTTTCCAACTATTGAGCTCATTTAAGAGACTAAGTGCCTTAATTCTCACTACGACCACTCTGAACTCGAGTCAACCAACCCAAAGCCACACAAAAGAGATGAACCACACAAGAAATGAAGAAGAAATGGGGTAAACGAGCTAACTCTCGAAACGACTGGCCGGGTCGTTACACTTTTGTTCTTAAATTTTTTAATATTACTTATGATGTATTTTTTATTTATTCTTGAAGAATATGAAAACTTCCCAGTCTTAAGTTGGCCGTATGAATAATAAAGAAGAAATATGCCTTCTTGATAGTGCTACGATGCACTCCATATTAAAAGATAAGAGATACTTCTCTTATTTAATTATGAAAGAAGCCAATATCATAATAATATATGGTAATAAAAATTAATTGAGGGCTCTGGAAGAGCGACTGTATTACTACCAGGAGGAACTATATTGGCTGTTAATGATGCATTATATTGTAGTAGGTCTCAAAGAAACTTGTTGAGTTTCAAAGATATTCGCGAAAATGGCTATCATATTGAGACCACAAATGAAGGAAAGGTTGAATACCTTTATATTACTACAATAAAAGCGGAAAAGAAGTATGTGCTTGAAAGCTTCCCGCATTTTCCTCTGGATTATACTACACTAATATTAGTGTAGTTGACTCACATGCCATAGTAAACAAGGAGTTTACTAATAATTTTATTATTTGGCATGACCGGTTGGGCCATGCCGGTTATAATATGATGTGCAAAATAATTGAAATTCACGTGGTTATTCATTGAAGAACCAGAAGATTCTTCAAACTAAAGAATTCTCTTTTGCTGCATGTTCTCAAACTGATTATTAGACCATCAGTAATTAAAGTTGGAGTTGAATCTCCTGTATTTTTGGAACGTATACAGGGTGATATATGTGGGCTCATACACCCTCCATGTGGACCATTCAGATATTATATGATTTTGATAGATGAATCTACAAGATGGTCACATGTGTGCTTGTTATCAGCCCGCAACTTAGCCTTAGCGAAGTTACTAGCTCAATTAATAAGATTAATTGCATAGTTTCCAGATTATACAATTAAGACACTTCGTCTTGATAATGCTGGTGAATTTACGTCCCAGACCTTTAATGATGATTGCATATCAACTGGGATAACAATTGAGCATCCAGTTGCCCATGTTCATACACAAAATTTTCTAGCGGAGTCATTGATCAAACGCCTCCAATTAATTGGAGACCAATGCTTATGAGAACAAAACTTCCCATTTCAGCATGGGGCCATGCTATTTTGCATGCAGCAGCTCTTGTGCGGATCAGACTTACAAGTTATCATAAAGTCTCCCCAATACAATTTCTTTTGGTTAGGAGCAAAATATTTCTCATCTTAGAATATTGGGATGTGTAGTATATGTTCCAATTGCCCCACCACAACACACAAAGATGGGACCCCAAAGAAGATTGGGGATATATGTTTGGTATGAATCTCATTATATTATAAAATATTTGGAACCTATGACTGGAGATTTATTTACGGCAAGATTTGTTGATTGCCATTTTGATGAATCGGTATACCCAATATTAGGGGAGAAATAAGCAATTGAAAAAGGAGATAGATTGGAATGCATTATCACTATCTCATTTAGATCCTCAAACAAAGAAATGTGAACACGAGGTTCAAAAGATAATTTATTTGTAAAATATTGCAAATCGACTGCCAGATGCATTCACTAACCTACCAAGGGTGACTAAGTCACATATTCCAGCTGCTAATGCTCCTATTAGAATTGATGTCCCAGTTGGACAATCTATAAATACAAATGAGTCTAAGCCACGCTTGAAACGTGGTAGACCAATTGGTTCCAAAAATAAAAATCCTTAAAAGTGAAAAGGAGCAAATGATCTACGAGATCATAATATGGAGGAAATTGATCAAAAAGAGCCTCGTGACATAACAAATGATAAGACCTAAGAGGAGGTCCAGGTACCTGAAATAATAAGAATGAAGAAATATCAATAAGTTATGTCTCTACGGAAAAAAGGTGAAACCGAAATAATATTATTGTCGACAACATTTTTCCTTGTAATGTTGTTGTTAAGATAATGCAACAAGATGAGGATCTTGAACCAAGATCTGTCAATGAATGTAGACAAAGAAATGATTAGCCAAAATGGAAAGACGCTATCCAGGCAGAATTAGCGTCACTTGAAAAACGTGAAGTATTCGAACGTATAGTCCAAACACCTGAAGGAATAAAACCAGTGGGATACAAATGGGTTTTTGTGCAAAAATGAAATGATAAAAATGAAGTCGTTAGATATAAAGCACGACTTGTGGCACAAGGATTTTCGCAAAGACGTAGCATTGATTATATGGAGACATATTCTCCTGTGGTGGATGCAATCACTTTCAGGTATCTTATAAATTTGGCAGTCCATGAAAAACTCGATATGCGTTTGATGAATGTTGTCACAGCCTACTTATATGGCATATTAAACAACGAAATTTATATGAAAATCTCTGAAGGGCTTAAAATTCCTGAAATTAATAAAAGTTTTCAGGAAACTTGTTCAACAAAGCTTCAAAAATCCTTTTATGGATTGAAACAATCAGGGCACATGTGGTATAATCGCCAGAGTGAGTATTTGATGAAAGAAGGGTATAAGAATGATCCAATTTGTCCTTGTGTATTTATAAGAGGTCTGGATCTGAATTTGTTATAATCGTTGTGTATGTTGATGATCTAAATATCATTGGAACTCCTGAGGAACTTCCAAAAGCAGTAGACTGTTTGAAGAAAGAGTTTGAAATGAAAGATCTTGGAAAGATAAAATTTTGTCTTGGTCTACGAATTGAGCATATGAAAGATGAAATTTTTGTCCATCAATCAACTTATACCGAAAAGATCCTAAAGCATTTTTATATGGATAAAGCACATCCATTGAGTACCTCGATGTTTGTGAGATCACTTGATATAAATAAAGATCCATTTCGACCTCATGAAAATGATGGAGAGCTTCTTGGTGATGAAATTCTATATCTTAGTGCAATTGGGGACTAATGTATCTTGCAAATAATACTCGACCAGATATAATTTTTGCAGTAAGTTTATTAGCAAGATTTAGTTCTTTTCCAACAACAAGACACTGAAATGGTGTTAAACATATTTTTAGATACCTCCGAGGGACTATTGATATGTGATTATTTTATTCTTATGAATCCGATTCACACTTGATAGGTTATGCAGATGCAGGTTATTTGTCTGACCCACATAAAGCCCGATCTCAAACAAGATATCTATTTACTTGTGGGGATACAACTATTTCATGGCGTTCAACAAAACAAACTTTAGCTGCTACATCTTCCAATCATGCAGAGATAATAGTTATTCATGAGGCTAGTCGAGAATGTGGATGGTTGAGATCAGTGACTCAATAGATTCAACAATTGTGTGGTCTTTCTTTAAAAACGAAGATTCCAACGATATTGTGTGAAGACAATGTTGCTTGCATAGCTCAACTTAAAGGAGGATATATCAAAGGAGACAGAACAAAACACATTACACCAAAGTTCTTTTTCACACACGATCTTCAGCAAAATGGTGAGATAAATGTTCAACAAATCCGTTCAAGTGACAATCTAGCAGATTTATTCACTAAGGCATTGCCAACATCAACATTTGAGAAGTTGAGACATAAGATTGGAATGCGTCGTCTCCGAGATATCAAATAAAGCTTTCATTAGGGGGAGTATAATAGGCGTTATACTCTTTTTCCCTTAACCAAGGTTTTGTCCCAATTGAATTTTCCTGGTAAGGTTTTTAATGAGGCAGCACTCAATGCGTATTACAAAATATATGCACTCTTTTTTTCTTCGCTAGGCTTTTTCCCACTGAGTTCTCCTAATAAGGTTTTAACGAGACACATTATCTTTTAAATGGACATCCAAGGGAGAGTGTCATAAATGAGACGAATGCATGTGAGTGAGATGAATGCATTTGTATGTCTATTTAACGTACTTTGTATTCATGTACTCAATTAAGAAGTACATTAACTTATAACCTTTGAATGTATTTGTACCTTTATAAACAGGGAACTTTTGACCCTATGAAAAACATATCAAGAAAAGAAATAACAAAATCATTCTCCCTCATATTTATTTTGTCTCAATTAGTATATTATTCTATTTTGCTCTCATATAAAAGCCACATAATTCAAGACTTTTTTTTTCCACAAATACATAAGAAAAAATTTAATGCATAAAATTTAGTTGACATAAACCTCCTAAATATTAGGAAAAAACTTAAATTGTCGAGAAAGTATTGTCTACTGATAAAAGACATTCGTAAAAATTGCACGGAGCGCCCTATTTGATCGCCCCCATTTAACCTATACCCACTTTTTAAAAAAGTTTTAACTTGTACCCACTGTTTAAACAACTCCAGCTTCCTCCTTCGTTTTCTGAATACTGAAGATTGAGATATTGTTATGCGTTCTAGCCTGATGATTCATATATATCTGCTTGTCCCATTATGTTCAGTTTGGTCTTATTCACAAGAATTTAACCTCTTAGATATGTTACATTTGCAACTTCAAATGGTTTCTTTCTTTCCCCTCTTCAAAAAGAAACTATAGAAAGCATTGTAAAAAGAACCAATGCAGTCAATCATCTTATATAATGACTCTAAACGGTTTAACTTTTTTAAAATAGTAGAACCTTTCATCTGAGAGCCAAAATAAGATGTCTAACTTCAAAAATCATGTTGAGGGAATGATGAATAGATATCTAAATAGTAGTGCAAAATGGATAAACCAAATTGGCACACTTAGGAATCGTTTGATTTGAAGACAAGTTATGCTGGGATTAGTTATGTTGAGATTAGTTATACTGGGATTATTTATGCTGGATTAGTTATCTTGGTATTATTTCTTATTGAATGTTTGGTATGTTGTATTAATCATGGGATTGTCAATTTTATTGTTTCATCCTGCGATTACTATTCCACCTATTTTTAATCCTGGGATAAGTTATCCCTGGTGTAATAACCACACAAGGGATAAGACGGAACTAAACTTTTATCCTAGGATTATTTTTGCTTATACATCATATCAAACGACCCTTTAGAACACAAGATCATACTCCAACAAGCCAGAGACATTCCAACCAAATGTGAATAAGACCAAAATATTTTTCATTCTTCAATCTTTGAAATAAACAGCATCAATCGCTGCTAATCATGGTCTATTTTAAATTTCATTATTCTTTTAGAACTTCAGCTCTAAGAATGCTGAAGTTCAGCAAATATAAACAAAACCTTCAGCTCCTAGAATGCTGAAGTTCAGCAAATACAAAACAAATTTCAGCCCTGAAGTTCATCACAAACAGAACAAAGCTTCAGCTCAAACATGCTGAAGTTCAGTAAATACAGAATAAAGCTTCAGCTAAAACATACCGAAGTTTAGCAAATACAAAACAAAGCTTCATAGAATGCTGAAGTTCAGCAATTACAAACAAAGCTTCAGCTCAGCAATTACAAACAAAAACTTCAGCCAACACATGTTGTTGTTTTATTGATCTGAAGTTTACCATTTGCACTATGAACTGAAGTTTTGCGTGATTGCCGTTGCAAGTCATACCAAACTTCATGCAAAAATATCTGAAGTTTTGCTCCACTTCAGGCAAAATATTTTGCTACTTCAGGCCCGTATGACTGAAGTTACGTGAAAAGTGGGTATACTTGCAATTATTTTTGCAAAGCGGGTATAAGTTAAAACGTGACACAAAAAACGGGTATAGATGCAAATGCCCCAAAGACATTCGATATCACAAATTTTGTAGTTTTATACTATTATTACTATCATTCTTCTTTGAATTAGAAATGATAAGTTGACAACCTAGTTTGTTCTTAGTTTTCTAAGAAACGTTGTATATCAAAATAGGACTTTGAAAGTGCATGTCTAATCGTGCATATTCAATATTAAATCATAAATATTGACTACCATATTTGTAAGTTTAATTTTGAGTTTCTAAGTATGGGAGCTTTTTAACTGTTTCAAATAAGGACCAAAATATTAACCAAATTTTAGTTAAAACTATAATCTTAAGTATCTAGGAGATAATTAAATGACAATTCATAAATATTAGGGAATTTAGTAAATGTCCATCTCCAAATATTAGGAAATTAATATGACTATTTTGTCTAGTATGAACTCTATTTTTAAAAAAGACGAACACATTTCGCTAAGGGTTTTCGTGCTTTTAATAAAGTATAGATACATAGATATAGATATAGATTTTATTTTTCTTTTTGGGGGTGGGGGCAAAGGCGTAGGGAGGTAGTAGTATATCTAAAAATTGAAGTTACAGCAAGATCAAGTTATGTAGAAGTGCTCCCTCGCCCCACCCAGTGCAACCACAGACCAAGTTAGTCCTTTATTAGAGGAACTTGGCAAAGAGGCCTTGATACAAATTGTTTCCTCGGTTTTACAGCAGGGAAAAGGGAACTCCTCTATAAGTTACTCGAGTAAACATCAACCTGAGAAGGTTAAACCTGTGGTGAATTTACCTATACAAGCCATCCCAATGGTTATAATACAATGCATTGACCCAAAACCAAGAAAAGCAAAGTATATGCAGTAGATATCTACTCGGAACAAAACAATCATGTACAATTGTAGACTCAGAAGTATCACACCCAAAACCGGGAGCTTAGAGCTACGAACTTGATCCACACTCTGCTGGTTTTGTTTCAGTGGTAGCCTCGTCGGAAGCAGGGAGTGTCTTGCTAGAAGCTGGGAGTTCTTCAACTGCAGAAGCCCCAGACTGAAAAGGTTTCTTGAATTGCACCAAAATCATGGTCATGTTGTCACATCCTTCACCTCCAGCAGTAGAAGGTGCCAAACACCTATCGAGAACTCTTTCACATATTGCAGAAAGCTTGCTTTCCTAAAAATCAAACTTTCTGTCAGTCTGTATTTTACTGTACACAGAAGAACATTTATCTCTGGACTTCACATATAATCAAAGCCCCAGCCTATGATATGAGAAAGCCAGATCAAACAATATATCCTATCCCCCAACACCACCCACCAAGCGCAAAATGGATAAAACAATTAAAGATGTCTCAACGGAGAGGACAGCACATTGATTGAAAATCTTTATCAAGACGATGAGATGTCTGCTCATGTATCTGAAGATACCACATGATCCAAATGGACAAGGGACTATTTAGCAGGTCTTGACATTTGGCTGCAGCCAGTAATCCAGCACAGACTCTAGAGTAATTTATAATAGGCCTTTGAAGCAGAGTAATCAAAAACCAGAAATGTCTAGGAAAAATGAAATTAAGGTTATGGTTGATGAACAAACAGGCACCCAACAAGGAAAATGGACCTCCTTATCCATTCCTGGTGATTCAGTTTTGCTTATTACTACGTAATCAATTGAAAACAATTGCAACAACTGAGCTCCATCAGTTGGGCAATAAAATATACCAGAATGATCTCAAAAAAACAAATAATTCTCTTTTCCTATTGAAAATATCATTTTGAAGAAGTGCATGCATGTTTATTATGTTCGTTTTATTTTCCGTAGTTCTCAAACAAATTAATAGTACATCAACAAACAAAAGGTTCAGCTACGTGGACCTGTAGACAAACATAACAATCAGTATGTAAGGACATATTACGTATGTTGCTCGAACTCGGGTGCATGTATCCGATCCGAGTGCGGATTTGGATATAATGGGATACGACCAATAAATGTGTGTGTGTGTACGTATATATAATATAAACCCAAAAATCAAGCCAAATACTTCTCAGTCACAGAATGTAGTCAAAGTACTCAAGGTGAGTTGACCAAATCCAGTATGGATCCCACACCCACACCCATGCCGTGTTGACATGGGTGCGGCAGGGATTCCGCACAGCATAGCATATTACCGGCTACAGAGAAGCTTTTGTTCTTCGATCACTATGCAAACAAAATGTCAGACACTATAGGCCCCTCCATTAATGATTACTTGCAGACGATTTTTGCCCATTCTATACATAGTTTGACTTGACTCAGCCTTTTGCCAACTTTAAGAGCAAAATCTTTATCATGTAAAATCAAAAAAAGTTTCTTTCTGTTGAAGTTGCTTATTTTGAACTCGGCTAGTATGCATGGTAAGCAAAACTATTCCTTTTTCAGGCTTCACTGTAGCAATATAATGAACTTTAGATGACTCAGTTATTCCTCTGTTAGTAGCTGACTTCCCACACAGGAATTTCATCAAACGTTAACACCAATGCAAATGAAGCAGAAAAATGCAGCCAGACTAACCGACTTCAGCTGCTCGTGTATAAAATCCACCAATTGCTGGCTGGACATACAGTCCCTGAGAAGAAACAGCCACATGAAAAGCCATGTTATATATTTGTTAATACGTATTATCTGATAATCAAACCGAGTAAACTTCGATGAACATCTAAAATGCATACCATATACCATCACACGCTAGCACAATAAAATTATCATCATCGCACAGCTCAACCTAATCAGGGAACAAAGCAACATTAGAACATGTTATCAGAGGAATATATGAAAGAAGGGCGTCGGGTGGAGTGGGTGGGAGTTGAAGGCATGCAAGATTCAAGAAAGAAAGAAATCAATCAATTAAGCGTCAATCCCAAGGTAGTTGGGGTCAGCCATATGAATCTATGTAGACTAGACATTCTCCCCTTCTTATCTCAATCAACCATAATACCAATTGGTTTTATAAAGCCAAAGTCTATTGCTTTTTCGAGTATCAATCTCGCCCACTGAGATTTTAGTATCACCTTCCTCCTACCATTAATTAATACCGAATTGCAATAGTCCAAAATTTCATAAAATTTTCCAGTCTCATCAGAAAGGCTTTGCCCATTATCACCAAAAAGTTTGTGTTGCGTTCAATGAATCCGAAGATACTTTTCAGGTCCTCCCTCATAGTTGTTTGATTTTATCATAGCAAAACGTGATAGAATTAGTGGGAAATTGAGGGATGGATACACTGTAGAAAGCCGTAAGGTAAACAAAACATATGGAGTCAATCTTTTTTTCTCAGTATGCAAAAGAGTCTAACGAGATTGGCCTTTTTACGTGCATTGACCATATAAGTGCCTGATAGAAAGAAGAAGCATGTGATGAAAAGAATGAATCAATATACAAAATAGAAAGCGGTGAGCTTGACCAAAGATTAGGAAAAAGATGGACAAACGCAAGAAGAGTAACTGCAGAAAGTCATCCAGCCAAAATTTCGAATATGAAAAGAGAAAAGATAGAACTCTTGCTGAGTTAGTTTATTTTAATGTACAAGAGGACTAAATTAAATTTAATGTACAAGAGGTCTGTATGATTAAGCTTCATAACAGAGACTTAATCTCATTAAGATGCTATCATCCACATTCATTATTAGTTGTCGCCACCGCCTACCATTATCAACTACCACCATGTCACCACCACCACCAACACCATACTCAACCACCATCATCCTCAAACATAGCCGCCACCATAATCGACTACCACCACCCGCCATCCGCACCCCTCCCGCCACCATCATTCTCAACCACAAACACTCATCCACCTCAACTACCACAACTAACCACCCCATCACTATAAACAATCATAACCGGCACTACCCATCATTATAAACTACCACCACCAACCACCACCTTCCTCAATCACAACTACCACCACCACCCGCCATTATTAACTACCACCACCATCCTCAATCATAATCGCCACCATTACTAATCACCACTAGCTACTACCCTGAACCACCACCATCAACCAAACCTACCACCAACGACCGTCTCTAGTTGTCATTAACAAGCACCACCTTTAGCCATCATCACCAGCAACTACTATATTTTTAAAAAGATTATATATTTTATTGATAGAATATTAGATTAATTAGTATTTCATTTGAATTTTATGTTTATTAATTTTCAAATAAAGATAAATTAAATACATTCAGTTATTAAAACTCAAACAACCTTAATCAATTAGTATTCAGATCCTAATACACATCTTAATACAAATCTTGATATTTAGATGTGTATTCAGATTCACACGTCTTAATCTTTAAGAAAAACAAATGAGACCTAAATCTCTTACCCACGATCCCCAACACCTTCCAGTTTCTCAAATAATATTTCCTTATCCCTCTGTTGTGTCCCATAAGCTGGAGGGTCCTAGGGGTAGTAAGCTGCACAACATATTAACAAGCTATCTAAACATTTTCAACGCTTGTGTTCTCCTTTTCAGCCTTATTACACCATTAAAATTTACACTAATTACTTAACCAGGATATCAAAAACAGAAAGAAATCAATTGATATATACCAATATAAAGAAATTATATCAGCTACTGAAATTATAGATAAAAGGTTATTACGTTAGAAACATCGAGTGGTTCTTTTTTCGTCACTTGTCATTTCAAACTTGCAAAAAGTTTGTGCATAACCAATTACAGAATAATCTTTTGGGTTGTGTCCATAAGTCAGGGATATTCGAACAGAAATGAGACAGAAACTTTACTCCATCCAATTGCATCTAAACATACCAGATAATGACTATTATAAATTTCATGCAGAAGTTAAGAGTACAATTTAAGGGATAACAGAAGGTAGCCTAGAGGCACATGTCAAGAAAAAGCTGATGTTTAGAGCCTTGTTGCTTCTTGGCCCCAATAAGAGCAAATATGTTGCCAAACCAAACAACAAGAATAAGTGGATCTAGCTTTCTTGAATAACAGTCATGTCCCAAAGTTACCATAAAACAAACTGCGTACATATGAAGAGCTGAAGGAACTTACAGTGTTTATATCTGGATTGGCAGTTACAATTTGCTTCTCAGCTGGCAAAAACTTGTTCTGCTTGAATTCCATGTCACCTGCAATTAACGTAAAAGGGTGCTAATTATCTTATACAATAGATGGTTACTTCCTTGCCATCTATTCCCAGTTAACCAAAACATTTCTAGTTTGAAATTTTTTTCAGTTATATTTCATCTTCCATTACAGTCATCTATTACTTATCAAAAAAAACTCTTTTTATTACCGAGAAATCCCTGAGGGTCAGTGGCGCACGGTACGAAACTCGGTAGAGAATGGTCCTGCCCCTATACCCTTTTCCAATTAAGTACCATGCTTTTGCTTACAACAGAGATTGAACCCATGACGTACGCCTATTCCATACATCACATGCTACAAGTTTATCACTAGGAGCAAAGCCATGTGGACGAAGCATCCCACATTCACTCAGGCTCCGAGGAAGGGACGCACCACAAGGGGGTGTAGTGTAGGCAACCTATCCTGATGCAAGCAGTGGCCGATTCCATTGCTCCAATCCGTGACATGTAAGTCACACGGAGATAACTTTACCGTTGCTTCAAGGCTCCCCTTCACTAGGAGCAAAGCGCAAGGGGCTTAATAAAGAATTCTTAGCGCTTATTATACAATCCTAATAACAATCTCTATACGTTCAAGTAATGAAGTTTCAAATGCATTTGCATGACAACTAGCTTTTCAATAGATTATTAAAGGTCCACAACAAATAGGAATAATACCTATAGCTCTTGCAAGATTTAGACTTCCATTCACACGTCCTGCATGAATAAAACCACCAGCTTTTAGAATTCTCTCTCTCTCAACCTCAAGATCAGGTTTATGATCCCTCGATAAATTGTATGCCTGCAAAAAAAGGGATGTATTGGATATCCATTCTTTAATTTCACGTTAAGGTTTAAACAGGAAAACTTTAACATAGCATTATCGTGACAATATACACATCCATATCGGAGGCCATGTGAAGGGGAGCCTTGGAGCAACGGTAAAGTTGTGTCCATGTGACCTAGGTTCGAACCGTGGAAGTAACCACTAATGCTTGCATTAGGGTAGGCTGTGCGTCTACATCATACTACTTGGCGTGCGGCCTTCCCCGGACCCTGCATCAATGCGGGATGCTTTGTGCACCAACCCTTTTTATATCGGAGGCCGTGACGCTATGGCCCAGCTATAGCAAGTCCAGAGACAGCATGCTGGGCTCCTAGTAGAAAAACAACTTTGGACACAAAAAAACCACTGCCAAGGAGAAGAATCATTCTACCAAATTATCAAAACGATAGCACATTACCTGGCCCTTCCTTGAAATTACACAGCGAGAATCACCAGCATTTGAAACAATGAGTTGGTTCCCTCTCATGATTGCAACACAAGCCGTACATCCAGAAGTAGGCCCAGAAAAATCAGAGTGAGGCCCCTGATATCAATATAACACACACTTAGACACAAGCCAATTAAATAATGTCTACAACAACAGTAATGTGCAGGTCAGGCAAGGTTTCATGCTAAAGGACCATATAAGTATGTATAATTTTGAAGGGAAAGATCTATCTACAGCGGTTTTGCCCCATTTTAAAAAGCAGAAGTATTCAGTACAGCATTCACTTATTAAACAGGATCAACTTTGATGAAAGTTCCAACTTCTTAGGTTAACATGAGTATTCATTGAGAAACTTCCACTCTTTCCGAAAGCAAGAAGCAGTAGTAAGAATACAGAAGTCCATGAAGGTTGGGAAGCTTTGAGCATTCTCAATTAAATACCTCAATTTCCATTTCAAAATGGTTTTATCAGCTGAACAGACAAAAAAAGAGAGGCGTATTATTTTATCTCATTTTAACTCAATATCCTCAGGCACAAGTACCTCCTCAAATGCCCAATCATCAACATGGTTGTTTCCATCACCATTTTTTGGAGACCAAATAAGACCCTCTATCATACCCGTGAACTTGTTTAATTTATCCCCTAGTGCAGCCAGCTCCCTCCATCCTCTCTGACCACGCATCATCTCATCCATTCTGCACCAGGAACAGAACAAAACAAAGTCTCACAACGTGCTACAGAAGCACAAAAGCAACTAGTCATTTCATAGTGCAAAAGACATCCATGCAAACCTAGCAAAAAGCAGGGCACAAAAAAGATCTACATAGGCGATATCAATTAGTTGGGATTAAGTTTTAGCCATGTTAGTACGTTTTACTTTTATATGAAGTGGGTCACAACAAATGTGATAAGGGTAAACGAAGATGATCAGATTAAATAGTTTCCAAAATATAGAAATGCCACAATCTTTTTTAGACATACTAAAAAATAAAGTATGCCACGTAAAAAATGGGACAGAATGAGTACTTACCAAATTCCGTAGTATACCATTACAACGCCACATGAGTTTTCAACTTTTTTGGAAATGTCAAGGATTTTATATGATAAGCACCATCAGAGTACCCGTACAAGCTTTCAACTCATGGGAAAAGAAATATACGGAATAAAATGCATTTGCGGTGAAACAGGGCTAAACATATCATCCATCAAATAAATACATTAAGTTAATTATTACAGCTAGCGACAATTCAAGAAATTTAATCCAAACAGAACTGAATCATTCAATAATCCATTTCAGTTTTCAACCAGAAAATATGAAATGCATAGAGCAAACCCAGTGTATATCGGTCAAAGTTGTAAATTACAACAAAGCAATGGAACAGCACTAACATTAACTACTATAAGTAGCTACTAGGAAAGGGCTCATGAAAACATACATGTAGAATCAGAACTCTGTTTAAACAACAACAACAACAAACCCAGTGTAATTATAGTAAATATTAAAAAAAGTAAATATGTTAAACACTAAATGAAAGCCATAAGAGTTCTCAGAATGTTGTATAGTCAATTATAGAACTCAACCTGAAAAAGGCTTTCTGGACTGAAGTTCCTATATCACCATGTAAATATGCTTCATGCTTGAGCACTTGTTGATGTAGATACTTGGCACAGAATTTAGCAACAACTTTACCTGTAGTTTACCAATGGTTCGGTTATATTAGCAGATCAGGAAGTAGCATAACAGTTGTTCAAAATGTTCTTCAAGATGCAAGTTTATACTGGCAATCTTATCTTTCTAGAGCAGGAAAAGTTTGACTAAAGTGTCTGCTGTTTAATAAAGCATGAATTAGAATTCGGATTAGAATTGACACTTTCAGGGCTATTGAAGCTTTTCAGTAACCTCTATCCCAGGAATTAACCCAAGCCTTCCAAATCAAAAATATTGTTGTTACATCCCTAAACCACCATATAAAACATAAGGAATAGGGAGTAGAAGGCAGGCAATTTAGAGGGTAACAGATAATAGGACTCCAAGCCTTCTATATTCCTAATCAACTTGACATTGAATGAAACACCATTATTTTAAGCAAGGATCCCAGACTGCTCGAGTTTGTCCTCAAAAATACCTTTTATTAATTCCATAAGTTGAATCATCACACGATTATGTCTCTACACAAGAACTTGGCTAAATAAGCAACGCCACACAGAAATCCACTAAGATCACTTGGGATCTAAAAAATCACTCAACAAAGTACCATAATCAAATATATCCAGACAAAATCTTCCACAGTGCGAGTTTGCTAAAATTGATAACAGAAAAACTAAAATTGATAATGCATTTCTACCAAGAACTGGGAAAATGATTATTAATGTGTTGGTGAATTCTCCCAACGGAAGTTTGTTTCTTGAGTTGATTGAGGCTAGCGACTCGTCCTCTGACCACATCAAAATGTTCACCTTGTTTCAGAACACCATTGAAAAGATTGGCCCAAGCAAAGTTGTTCAAGTGGTCACTGATAATGCGAGTGAAAATGCGAAAGTGGGTGGCATGGTGCAAGGAGCGTACCCGAATGTCATTGGACTCCATGTGCGGCTCATTGTATCAACTTAATTCGGGGACATTTTCAAGGAAAAACCCTTCTCTAAAGGTTTTGGCCAGGGCGTTAGGATACATTCTTATATTTCTCAACGGCCCTTGTTATTGAATATGATGAGAAGATTCACCAGACAAAAAAATTTGGTGAAACCGGGCAAGACAAGGTTCACCACTGCTTTCTTGACTTTGCATACTATCCACTTGCAAAAAGCCAATTTGAGAAAGTTGTTCATTTCAGAGGAATGGAACAAGAGCAAATTTGCAAAGGAAACTGGTCGGAAAGATGTTGCACGCATTATTCTTTCTTATTCTTTTTGGAATAATGTCCTTCATGCTCTTAAAATTGGTGGCCCTTTGGTGAAAGTACTCCGTTTGGTGGATGGGGAGCAAATACCACCAGTGGGCTACCTCTATGAAGCTATAGGGCCAAGGAGGCTATTCAAGCATCTATCACTGATGAGCAGAAATATGCAAAGGTCTTTCAGATCATTGATTCAAGATGGACGGAGCAACTTCATCGACCTTTGCATGCAACTAGACTTATTCTGAACCCGTCATTCTTTTATGATCAGTATGAGAATAATTCATTGGCTAGAGAAGTGCAGACGGGATTCCATGGGTGTGTTATTAAGTTGACCCCAGATGAAGACTTGCAAGAAAAGATAGTAGATCAGTTTGCTATTTACAAGGCAGGTGAAGGACTTGTCAACTGCGACTGGCTATTAAATAAAGAAAGACGAAATCGCCAGGTAATCGAGTGCTTCTATATTTTATAGCTCTAACTTTAAATGTATTTTTTATACTTATTAACTCTTGAATATACTTTTTTCACTTCTATAGTTGAGTGGTGGGACCAATATGGTGCAGAGACTCCGAATTTACAGACTTTCGCCATCAATGTTCTAAGTTTAACTTGTAGTTCTTCCGAATGTGAAAGAAACTGGAGCGTTTTTGAACACGTGAGAAGTAAAAAGAATGATTTCGTGGTTTGAGATAAAGTAAATTATATCTCAATTGTCCTAACTCCTACTAATTAGTTGACACATCTTGTTTGCAGATTCATACAAAGAAGAGAAATCGACTAACCTTGAAGCGCCTCCATAATCTAGTGTTCATAAAATAGAGCATTGAGGCGCCGCTACAACCACCACAATCTAATTGATCCAATTCTTTTGGACAATATTGATGAGGCTAATGAGTGGCTAACCGAAGTCCCCGAAAATTGTGAAGATGAAGAAGTATTTGAAGGCGACTCTAATTTCACTTGGGGTGATGTTGCGGATGCTAGTGGAGTTGGGGAGAATCCTTATGGTATAAGGGGGAATACTTCAAGTTCAAGCTCAATTAGGAAGGGAAAAAGTGTGGCTACTACAAGTCGATCCCTATCCCTAATTGATGAAGATGAAAGTGATCATGAAGAGGAAGAGGAGGGGGAAGAAGAAGATGACGAGCAATATGAAGATAATAGAGGAATCCAAGATTTTGACAATCTTGAAGAAGAACAAGAAGAGTAGAAGAATAAGATGTTCTAGTAATTTAGTAGCTTTGATTTTGCTTGTCCTATGGTTTGTGGAGGATTTGGTGGTACCTACTTTTAAGTTTTTAAATGGAACTTTTTGATTATTTATATTGTGTATTTGCAAGGTTTACATTATGTTTTTAAGAATTGCGCTTCGCTTTTGAAGCGAGGCGAGCCCTTGTCGCTTTTTTGCGCTTCTCGCTCTCAAAAACACTGGTTTGAACCATGGCCTTGCTTATGGAAAATAGACCTGAATGAGCATAAAATATTTCTCTTACGAAATGGCACTGCATCATACTTGATGTCTGATGCAACAGAACCAAGATTTCATAGCTCAACTGTTAAGGCAGGCATGAGCTATTGAACTGAAAGGAGAGAGAGGAATACAAGAGTTTGACGGAGTAGAGAAGGATTTTGTACACTAGTGGAATAGCGTCTTATCCCTTATTTTCTTTTAATGCACCCACTAGATTCCTATATGTATAGAAGATTGGATGTCTTTCGTAGAAAACCATATTTCTTCGTAGGTCTTTCTACTTTTCAGTATACTTCCCGTGTGCGAGCATGTTTTGCCCTTCTTTTAAAGAAATTTATTGCTTTATAAAAACAAATGTATAGCATCTCAAGAAGAAACCATGTAACAACAAGATACATACCTCCGTGACCATCATAGACACCAAAAAAGGATGTTGAATCATCCAAATCAGGTATTGCTGCATGCTGAACAAAGGAGTAGGACAAAAGGTCAGCTCAAGATGATGTTTAGCTCCTACATATTGTTGGAATATCCATAAGGAAAACATTATGACAAGACAAACACTGAGAACATGTTTCAGAGTAACTATGCCAATAAAAAGCATTTATTAAATACTTAAGGTCATAATAGGATGAGCCTGTACAATGCATTTAAACTGATAAAAGCAAACATCATAATCTCAGTCGATAACAACTCCAATTCTTAACTGTATTGTTATTTTAGAATACTAAAGACAATTTTACCTTAGGTAGAATAATTAAATAACTTTAGCTTATTTCCTTTCACTGAAAGATTACTCCAGCTTCCTTTAACTTATTTAATTATTTTCTTTTATTTTTTATTTTTCGGAAGGAGTCTAAACCGATAAGTGAGATGGGCTGCAAATAGATCATTAAGAGGAAAGAATGCTAACAAGCATAAAAATCATTGTTAGTCCCACTACCAAAGCTTTCCACTTTGTAAATGTTTTATTAGTCTTACAATGAATCTGTCGGCAAAGCAAAGGCAAGTTGGTCAAGACTCTTAGACGGCCATGGTAAAAGATACTAGTTTAACTTCATACCACACATGTTAGGATACCAGCCAGCACTGAAGATAACAAATTCTACAACTCAGAATGATAAAATGGCTAGAGAAACAAAAATCAAACAAATTTCAAACAAGTAACTTTGCTCTTGGGTCAGAACGCGAGAAATCAACCATAAACTTAACCTCATCCTCTAGGAACCGCTTGAGACAGCGCAAAATCCCTACTTTTTACCAGATGGAAAGCTGTGAAATTATTACCGCATTTTTCCACTTTGACATTTATTGTCTTGTATCATAAATATCTCAAATGTATTGAATAGAAACAAACAACTTATTTCCATTCCACAAATTACATCACAAAACATATAGTAAGTAGCAGGGATACAGGGGATACTCACAGCATCTTCCATTGTTGCACGCCATCCTTGCATTGATGATAAACCATATCTTACCCTAGCATTCTCACCATCTTCTGAGAATTTCTCTGTTTTGGGGGAACTGAGGTATATACCCATCACTTTTAGCTGTAACAGATAAAGAGAAGCACTGACATATCATGAGAACAACCATAGACAAGTGGGAAGCAGTGAACATTTATAGCCAAAACCACTTAGAAGGGGAAAATCAGAATCTTCTGGCCATGTATCCGATTAAAGCAGATATATCCTAATAATGACAGATACAAACAAGCAACAATCTAAAGAAAAGATACAACTGAAGAATCAAGAAAGCAAAAGATGAAAAACAAAAGGAAATCATCCTGTAAAGAAATTACGTAAGAATGTTAGGTACTAGTAAACTCCCATAAGTTATCTGCCCCCCATCCCACGTGCAGGCCTTTCTACACCATAATTGCAGTAGACAGACATCTAATTCACCAAGTGCACAAGAAGCCTATCATCTTCAGAACAGCTGTTAACTTATTCCTCTCTTTCCAAAGAGACCAGAAAATTCAATGTAGAGAGCTTTCTGATGTTGTCGTCGCTTCCTTGAGATTCAAGTACCATACGGTCCATAACAGGCAGCAGGTAATTTTTTAAGAGAAAATGTCATTACTCAGTGAACGCCGACTAAAGAAGGAACATCTTCCAAATATCTTGAGTGAGATCAGAATAAAGCATCAGATGGTCAACTGATTCCAGAGGCGGACTGACCCTTAAGGGTAGGGGTGCACCGATCCCTGTAAGCCTAGGCTAAAATTCTGATATATTTGTATATATATCGAGAAACCCATATACAATTTACTTGTGCCCCCTCAATCAAGGAAGCTGGATTGGTGCCCCCATTGAGCAGTCCACTCAAGTTCTTTCCCTTGCTTATTGTGACCTGAGTTTGAGGCCAACTCCAGCAGCTTTTCTCTTTCTCTACTTTTTTTCTTTTCAATGATAGTTTAGTAGTAATAGTCTACTTTGTTTAATATTTCATTTACCAATTCTGAATTGAACTTGAATTTAGTACTTTATCATATTAGTGAACTTAGTTAAATTTGTTTTTCAATTTGTTTTTCTTTTTCAAATCCCCCCTCAAAAGTCAAAAGCCCTAACGCACCTTCTCTCTCCACGACTAGAAAAATACAAACCCTTCCTTTACAAGTCGCCAATGCAACTGTAGGAAGAGCATTCTCAATCATGAAGCACATCAAAGATGAATTGCATAGTAGTATTAGTGATGCATCTTAAAATGATTGTTTTGTTTATTACTTTGAGAAGGAAATACTTGCAAATCTAAGGAATGATGCCATCATTAACCGTTTTTCAGAAAATAAAAGAACATCAAGTTCAAGTATGAATGGATGATGTACTCCGTTATATTAGTACCAAATTAGTGATATGCGATAATATGGAAGTTTATACTTTGCTGATAAGTTATCACAATCATTAAGTTTTTAATGAGTTGCACGCCGAATTATGTCGCTAGTGATTGGCATATCTATGTTAAAGATAGTGTTGCATCAGCCACGCTCAAATCCTAGGTCCGTCTTTGATTGATTCTATAATTTATAATACATACAACATCTGGCAGCAAACCTCTTTCCGCCCTCATCAAATTCTTGAAATGCTAAACTCTATGATCCAGCAAAAACTTAATAGGGCAAGAACTGAAAACTTGATAAAAGAAATTCAAGAACTTTTGGTAATAGAGAGAAAAAAACAGATGCTAATGCACTTGACATGCTATGTGAAATTCATAGCCAAATCCTTTGCATTTTGAACAAATATGCAAACTTAAATCACTATTCATTTCAGCTCTAATTTCAGATTCAATTCAAACACACTTGGAAAAAAAAAAGTAAATTGAGATCTTAAACTTTTGAAAATGTAGAAATTCAAAATCCCATGTTACCTCCAGAAAAGAAATGAGTGCGATTGGATCACTACAAAAGATTTGCTAAATGGCTGACCATGATAAACATTTCATCTTCTTCCAAATACACAATATTCAGAAATTGACTAACTAAATATTGAAAATTCGTATTCTAAATTAGTATAATTCACTGGTGAAAGTGAGAAACTTACAAGTAGATTTGGCCGGAGAAAGAGGCGTCGAATGAAGAATTTGTGAGTCCGGTAAAGAGAAATGAGGTGGAAGGTAAGAGCAGGACAAAGAGCGTGTGGATTCTGACGGCTCTTCTCCTTGTCTTCTCATCTAATTAAATATAATAAATACTGTAATTCAACTTGCACAGAGTACAAAATTATCTACTATTACAAGTTTTATCTTTCACTTTTTGATTGCAAAAAACACAGTATTCTATTCAATCTCAATTTCTCCCTTTGAAACATCGGATATATAAACAGTTCAATCAATCTCAGAATATATTATTGTGTTCTAATTATATTTTTATCATTTGATAATAGATATGAAAAGCTATCCCAAGCAGGTTCGGATTTTTAGAATTTGTGGTCATAAATAAGTTGAAAAGGGCCCAAAAGTGTTTATATAATTATAAAAGCTTTTCGTTAAAAGTGAAATCGTAAGTTTAAGTCCATAAACTGAAACGGAAGAAGTTCTAGTTTAAGCATCCACGAGGCAAAGTCATTTACCTCATCTCAAATGTAATCAAGGAAGCTTTCTGCTATCTTCCAGCTACAGTTGGGAAGTTAATAGCAGTGAAATTCCTTCTATCCATGTAACCATATTTTTGGAGATGAATATATATATATATATATATTCGATTTGGATAAGTTTTTTCTTAAAAAGAAATCAAACCAAGTAAGTTGATTTTGTAAATATTGAAACCAAACCAAATCAATTTAGACAGTTTTTATCGATTCGATTTATAGTCGATTATTGTCTGTTTTTCAGTTTTTTCGTTTATTTATTAATTTTTTCTTAAATATGAGACATACACTACTAAACGCATATTTCAGCGACCAAATTTCCAACGTAACACTGTCAAACCAATTGCTCTTTGAGAAATCTATCATATACCAAGATATATTGATGATAATTGAACCAAATAGTGATGAATAATTTAAGGACTCATTAAAAAATAAATTATTTTTAACATGAAATAAATCTTTGTATTTAGCAACAAAAAAAAACTACCAATGAAACTAGACTATAAAGGCAAAAAATAAGATTATTATAATAGCAAAGAACTAGCTAGATTAAAAGTGCAAACGATTAACATGTACCATAAAATTTTAAAAACTTTGTATAAAAATATACATATATAGGTGTAATAATAAATTTTATAGACTTACTTCTATAGTCGGTTTGGTTTGGCTTTTTCCGATTACTTTTTTATTAAAACCAAACCTAAATCAAATTTGATCGATTTTTAAAATTGAAAACCCATTTAAACCAAACCAAACAAAACAGTATCGATTTTCGATTTGATTCGATTTTTCGAATTTTTATGAACACCCCTATATATATATATATATATATAGGGGTTATATATATATATATATATATATATATATATATATATATATTTTACTCACACCATAGAGGAACATAACTTAAGAGTCCTTTGAAATTGTTCAATATTATATATCAAGGTGATATTAGACAAAAAAAATATACATGCATTGATCTCCACCCCCTTTGGTACAGATTAAAGCAACGAAAAACTTAAAACTAGTTTAAAAAATAGAATGGGGACGACTCACCATCTTGCTTAGAACATAGAAAAAATTTGAGTCTATGAATGAGTTCTAACAACATCATATGAAAGTGGACCAGCAGAAAACAAAGGAACTGTATCATTAGTATCCTTATTTTAATTTACATAAATCTCGTACAATATAAGCATGATTTACTGCACACATGGCTTATAGAAGTGGTTATAAGCAATAGAAATTTTGTTGATCGTGTGGATTATTAGTTTACGTTGGTGTTAGTGTATTTTAATATTAAAGTGTATTATTTTTTGTAAGATAGTGATTTTAAATTGACAAGAAAGTGATCATTATTTTGGTGTAACTCATGAAACTACTAATGTTATGATCTACTACTTATTACCCACTAAAATTTATATCTTGTAACCACCAACCCATGTTCTACTATTTTATTATCCGACTATCTTATTATTTATTTCATGGAAGAGATTCTACACCTATAAATAGTGGTGTTTCTTCCTTGTATTGTAGAGAAAAAAAATGGTAGTGAGTATGAGAAAAGTGTTAAAGTGTACATGAAAAAAAGTGTCATTGGTATTGTGAAAAAGAGAGTTAAGAGAAGCAGAAAAATCTAAGTCTCCAACTTATTCTCTACGAAAGAGAATATTATTTTTGTTGAAGGAAGGTGTTTATTTTGTTGGAGCTTTGGACTCAACAACTTGTCCAGAATTTGTTCGAGTCATACGACGTTGTCGGACCGTTGTATCCTCAATGGGACAAGTCAAGAGTATTACTGCTGGACTGTTGAAGATGCTACCGCAGTGGGCTTGAATCTCCTTAAAGAGAGCGAGATATCTGCGCCTCAGCCTGAAGAATATCTATTTATTTTTCCTCATCTTATATTTTCAACTGTAATTTATTGTAATTTCACCAACAATTTTAAGAAGATTCAAATTTTTTTTATGCCGTTAAAAAATAGCGGATATTAAGGTTTCTTCACTCTCTTTAAGAGATAAAAGGGTAAAGTATTTTTCTACTTGCGTAGTGCATCTATCATAAGTCTTGAAATAATTCACATGTAATTGTTTGCCTCTATGTTGATGATTTGTTAATATTTGGCTCTAACGTAAATGTTATTGGAGAAACTAAAGTATGCTTAGTAGCCATTTTGACATGAAAGTTTGGGTGAGGCAAATATCATTCTTGGAATGAAGATTACTAGAACATGTGATGGAATTTTCCTTAACCAGTCACATTATGTTGAGAAAATTTTGAAAAAAATATAATTTTATTTATTTCAAGAATATTGTAACTCCTTTTGATTCAAGTGGTATATCCTATACAAAGTGATAATGATGTGATAAATCAAAAGGAATATGCTAGCAAGCTTGAGAATATGTGACTGATTACACTTGATTTGAGATTGCATACGCAGTATGACTAGTTAGCAGGTTTACAAGCAAGTTAGGTAATGAACATTGGCTTGCTATAACAAGAGTTATGAGGTATTTATCTGGAACAAAAACCTATGGCTTATCTTATTAAAAGTATCATGTTGTACTTGAACCTTTTCTGATGCAGATTGGAACATTTTATCTTTGAGAGGTGGTGCTATTTGTTGGAAATTGAAATTTTTTTTGCTAACTCTACCATGGAGGCTAAACTAAATATTTTAGCTTCAGCTAGTGAGGAAGCGAATTGATTGAGAAATTTATTATTTCAAATTCCTTATTTTGAAAAAATAATTTTTCCTATTTTAATTCATTGTGATAACATTGCTGCTATTGGTAGAGTAGAAAATCGTTATTACAACGATAAATCCAGACCTATAAGGAGAAAATACAATATTGTGTGATATTTGAAAAATGATAAAATTGATGTTAATTATGTGATAATTTTGCAGATCCACTAACCAAATCCTTGGCAACAGAAAGGGTCTGGAGTACATCGAGGGGGATGGGATTGAACCCCATAAACTCATGTGATGACTCAAGGGGTCATTTTATAAATTTGGACTCTGTTCCATACTTAATAGCCATAAATAGACTAATTTTAAATACCTCAATTTGTGTGCGCAGTCCGAGCGTGAAACCGGAAATTTTTATGTGAAAATATGAGAAATAGTGATTTCTAGAATTTAAATTTGATAAAAGTTGACTTTGGTCAACATTTTGAGTAAACGGACCCGGATTCGTGTACCGACGATCCCGGGAGGTCCGCAGTAAAATATGGACTCGGGCATATGCCTGGAAATGAATTCCGAGGTCCTGATCACGCTCAACTATGTCTAATAAAAGACTTAGCGGGCGTTGCAAATATAATCCGGGGTATTATGCCCAGAGTCGATCCCACAGGGAATTTACGTATCAAGCAAGCTGTTAGAATACTCAACTGTCACTTGAGGTT